>JAHHUM010002633.1:641803-658004 GCA_036173005.1 Crenichthys baileyi
GCAGAGTTCAACTCAGTGTAAGAAATATAATTAAGTTCAAAGTTTTAAATAGAAATCTTTTGTATTGTTAAAGGAAATTTCTTTATTTATTGGTGGATAACGTTCCTGGAGCATAAGAAACCTAGGTCTCATTTCTGGTGGTATTAGTTATTTATGTCTTATCCAGTATGTCCACCTTTGTGCCTCCACAGGGTGTGTCAGAGATCAAACCAATCCATGTGCCATGGAGAAGTATCTTTCTAACTACAAAACACGTCATTGAACGAGAAGAACCATTTTCTTTTGCTGTGCGCTCTTTTCCCTGTGAGCTGGCTCTGACGACTTTGGACTCGCCAACCATCTCCAGGAGAGCAAGAGCATAACGCCTACTTCACCTGGAAAGGACGGACAACATGAAAGGACCACCCAGAAAGAGCACTACAGAAGCTGCTCGAATGGACCCACCTGAAGACCAATGAGCAGTACAAAAGGCCACCAAAAGGTCTTCGCCACACAGAGCAGACACGAGCCACAATTCTTTGGTGACTTTTCGCAAAAGAACAAATAAGGACCAGCAGGTATGTGTGCTTTCTGCAGACCTGAGGGGTACATTTTCACCATGTGTCCCCTTATTATTGCAGACAGGTACCACAGGTTAGCTTTCATTAGGATAAGCTCTGTCATAAGACGGACTTAATAAACATTGCTTGGCATCGTACTCGTTGTTTTTCCTTTCATTTTAACCATAAAATTAATTTTATACCCATTGACAATTACAGATTTTATTTGCGACTCCATTACGCTCCATCATGGAGAGTAAAAATGTCTCTGCTCGGATTAAGTCTAAATACCTCCAATAAAGAACAAGCACCATCTGCAGGAGGGAGACCTAACATCCATCTGCCAGCCCTCCAGGAGGTTACTAAGACGTTCCCAGGCTGTAACGGATTATATTCCTCCAAAGAGGGACTCCTGGAGTCTTGGTTCTGACTGTGGGAAGAAAATAGTTATCCACTGTTCATTTCAGCGACAGTCAGTCGTATTTCATACCGGCTTATTCCATAGTGGCCTCGCAGGGACTGTGGTGCCCATCTCCAGCCAGTCTTTGGGCGAGAGCAGGGTTCACCCTGACAGGCGCCCATTCCATCGCAGGGGCAAACACACAAACACACCAGCACACACTCATTCCACACACCTAAGGGCATTTAGAGAGGACAATTAACCTAACGCAAGTCTTTGGACGTGGGAGGAAACGGAGTACCCGGAGAGAACCATGCATGCACCGGGGGAACATGCAAACTCCATGCAAAAAAAGGACCCCGGCAGTAATCAAACCCCAGAACTTCTTGCTGGCAAGCAACAGCACACCATGAATACCACCGGCAGCCCCGTTTTAAGGACATATTTGAATATATAAAAAGCACCATATGCAGCCTGTTTGTTGCATGAGGTGGGAGGACAGCTGAACATCTGTTAATAAAAATGCTTCAAAAAGCAGCAAAACCTGTTTACTATTTGCTAACCTTGTTTACTATTTGCTTTTATTCTGGACTCTGAACTCAAAGAGTTTGCATGAAATGCTGCAGGTGCCCTTAAAGCCCCACAGAGAAGGAAGCAGCTTCATGCAGCAGGTCACAGTGGTCTCTCCTTCGACAACAACAGCAGAAAGAATAATCACTTTATTTGTCATTGCAATGTACATTTCCAGGTAAAGTGTCTCTGCATGTACCCATCCCTTAGGGAGCAGTGGCTGCCACTGTGCAGCACCCAGGGAGCAGGTTGGGGGCAAGGTTCTTGCCTCAGCAGGACCAGAGTGGCAGGCGTGGATTTGAACAGGGTACTTGTGGCCTCCCCTGGATGCAAACGCCCTGCTCTCTAACCACTAGCCACCACTCCCCTTCATCAGCAGGGCAAGGCGGTCGAAGTTGTCTTGCCCAACATCTTGAACACCAAACTCTTACCACGAGCCACAGTTGCCATGAGTAGAGAGTCCAGTTCCGTTCAGCTTCCTGAGAAAGAAGAGCCGTTAGTGGGCCTTGTTTACAGGCGGGAGGGTTGACAGCCAGGAGAGATCAGAGGAAAATGTGAAGAAGGAAACTTAGGCTGCCAACATGCTCCCCAACTCCCCCTGTATGAGCAGAAGAGGCGTGTTCAGGTATTCTAGGACTCCTGTAATCGCTATGACTTCCTTGAGTCTTGCTGGGGTCCAGGATGAGCTTGTTTTCTGGAGCACCAGTGAGTCAGATTTGTGGACATCATGTATGAGGTCCACAATTTTTAGACACCCACAGTGGTGTCGTCCGCCAACTTCACAACCATGTTGTTTTGTGAATCAGCCAAAAGCAGTCCATGTGTTGAATAGGGTGAAGAGGTGCAGGGTGAGAACACAACCCGACGGTCCCCATTGCCTCGATGTTGAGGATCGTGGGCAGAGGTGAGTTTTTCCCTATCTCACCACCTGGGGCCTGTTGGTGAGGAAGTCCACCTGACAAGGAGCCGAGTGGTGGCAGATAAACCCAGGTTGCTGATTATTTAATCCTTAGTTTTCCTCATAAATTGCAAAGCACTTTAAAACCACTTCTGTTTTTGTTTTGTATACCGTCCAGCAGGCCCTTACTCTCAATTTTAGGTCAGTTTTCAGACCTTTTATCTGATTTAGGTTAAATACGATAAAGTTAGTATAGGGGGATTTTAACATTCACGTACACTGAAAGTGATAGCTAATATAGCTTTTAATGCTATCTTACTCAATTGCTTGCTCAAAACATTAACAAATCTACCACCTTTGTCTCATTCTCTGGACCTTGTTGGCTGACATATGGCATGGAGTGTAATAGAATAACAATATTTTCTCATTCAACACCTGTATATCTGACCATATTTTAATAACCTTGAGTGTAATTTAACCGAGTACTCACACATGGAAAGAAAATTTTCATTATAGTAGATCATTATCAGACGATGCTGTAACAACCTTTAAAGAATATGAACTCCACTATTTAATCTCCTCATTGTTCAAGAAAAACACAGTGGAGACGGCGTAAATCTGTCATTCTTGCCCCTTCACAAATTGAATTCTCTTGTTCATAGGTTACTTCATCATTGCGTGGTGCTTAGACAATGCAGGCCCTTGAAAAAGAAGGTATAATATTCATAGGAGGCTGACTCCTCCTGCCTTTAATTCAGATCTGCAGTACTTTAAAGCACAATTAGAAAAATTGGAGGAGAAAAGCGCTCTACACAACTAGAGGATTCCTAGTAAACCTGGAAAAAATAGCTACTGCTTTGTATAAAAAGACACTTTCGCCAAGCCAGACAGCTTTATTTCTCATCATTAATAGAAGAGAAACAAGAATAAATCCTAGGTTTCTCTTTAGTACAGTGCAAACCTTACAAAGAGTCAAGCTCTGTTTGAGCATCCTTCCCTTAGCTCTCAGTAGTCATGTCTTTATGGATCTTCTTAAAATAAAAAATTGATTCTATTAGAAATAAAATCTCTTGACATACTCCGAAGATGATTACTTCATCCTCAGCAAGGGAGACAACATGAAGACCTGTAGAACCTGATCTGTGTTTGGACTGGTTTGATCCTGTGGAGCTTCCTGAGTTATCAGAAAATATTAGCTTCATCTCAACCTTCCAACTTGTATGTTAGCATCCAATCCCAAACCAAATTATTTAAGGAAGGTTCCCTCTGATAAGCCCAATTTTTAGATATGATTAAGATATTCTTAGTAAATGGATATGTACCACAGGCTTTTATAGGTGCGTAAATTAAACCTTTACTTAAGAAAACTTCACTTGATCGAAATGACTTAATAAATAAACCTATATCCAATCTTCCATTTTTATCTAAAATCCTGAGAAAATAAGTGCTAATCATAATGTCGTGAGCAATTTCACACAGCAATGACCTGTATGGAAGAGTTTCAGTCAGGTTTCAGAGCTACATCATCAGCCACTGAATAAGCTCTGCTGAAAGCACTATTTATTATACCCCAATAAACCCTTTTTTTACACCGATTCTGAAGCCTCAGATAATGGACTTGGTACTGTAATGCGCTCTGTTCGATTCAGTGCTGCATTGGATACAGTCAATATTATATTCTCTTAAAAAAGCTGGAATATGCTGTAGGGAAAGGGAGCCAGCGCTAGGCTGGTTTAAACTTATCTGTCTGACAGATTTCAGTTTGTTTATGTAAATGATAAATCATCTCTCAAACTGCAGGGTTAATGTGGAGTACCAGGGTGCAGTAATTGGGCAATTCTTTTTACTATCATATATACATATGCTTCCAATAGGTCAAATTATCAGGCAGATAGGATAAATTTTCCACTGTTACGTCTGATGACATTCAGTTTTATTTATCCATTGAATTCCTGATGAACCCAACCAGTTAGATAGACTACAAGCATGCTTGAAGACATAAAAACTGGATGACTTAAATTTCTGCTTCTAAATTCAGACAAGACAGAAAGTTGTCGTTCTTTGGGACCGGGGTCTTAAAAAAAGAAAATCGACTTAGTCAATCACTTAACTGCGACCCAACTTCTTAAATTGACCTCTGGTAATAAGTAAAAAACCTTGGTGTTACTTTTGACCAGGACATGTCATTAAATCCAAATATTAACCAGGTTTCTAGGATTTCCTTCTTTCACCTCCGGAATCATTACAAAATTAGAAAAATATCCTGTCCAGGATGTGATGCTGAAAAACTAGTCCATGCTTTTGTTACTTCAAGGGTGGAATATTGTAATCTTTACTATCAGGTTGTCCACAAAATGCAGTTAAAAGCCTTCAGCTGATTTCCAAAATCTCCCTGCAGTATAGAGTTCTGATGAAAATTAAAAAGGAGATCATATTTCTCCTATTTAGCTTCCCTTCATTGGCCTACCTGTAAATCCAAGAATAGAATTTAAAATTCTCCCATACTCACAATAAAGCTCCTTAATGATCTAGCCTCCATCAACATCAGCGATTGATTGTTCCATATGTTCCTAAACAGAGTCACTTCGTTCTCAAGAGTGAGGTTTACTGGTGGTTCCTAGAGTCTCTAGAAGTAGAAGGGACGGCAGATCCTTAGTGTCTCAGGCTCATCTCCTGTGGACAGCTTACTCCGGTTTTGCGTCCGTGAGGCGGACAACCCTGTCTACTTTTAAGGCTTGGCTTAAAAACTTTTCCTTTTCGATTAAAGTATATATTTAGAGTGGCTTAGGTTTCCTGAGCTATCTCTGTAGTTATGCTGCTACTAGGCTTAGGCTGCTGGAGGGACATATGACCACTTGTCACCCTCTTCGCTACATCCTCACACTTACTCACCAAATTTTGCAGTATTGTGTTATTTCAGCTTTTAACTTTACCTTTGTGTTCTCTCTTTTCCTTACTAGAAGCTTACACCTGGCCTGAACTCTGTGTCTACCTGTGACACCTTTCTGGGAGACGGCTGTGCACTAGGTCCAAGCTTCTGCTGCAACAACTAATGTTCACCTTCTACCGGATGATCCACATGGCCCTGTCTCAGTGTTTAACCCTTTCTCTCTCCTAGACATAGCTAATGGCTGAGCTGTCTACAGTAACTAATCTATATGTGCTCTATATTTCATCCTCTAGACTTGAAAAACTGGCTAGAGTATCTGTATTTTTCCTTCCTAGATGAAACGACCTAAAGGAGCTAATCCATAACATTTACTTTTCCTTCCAAGAAAGTACTCATGGATCAGTGATGCTTCTTTGTTCCTCTTGTGTCTCTGCTCTGTTCTCTCTACCCCCCAGTTGGTAGTAGGCAGATGTTTTCCGATCACACTGTACGCCACCCCCCCCCCCCCCCCCACTGGTTCCTTGGGGTTCTTTCCCTACATCCACTTGTCGCTACATGCATCTCTGATGAGGGGATTGCTGCAATAGTCAACGCAGTGGACTTGTCCACTGGACTCTACAGCCTTCATCCAGGAGGAGGTGAATGCTCGCCAAACGCGTCAGACTCATCTGGAGGTGCATATCTGTTGGGTATCCTTAGCATAGAAAATAAAACGTTTAATCCAATTTGAAATAAATAACTGAATCTGACGCAACCCCTGTTCCTCATTTTATCCCTGTGTTAGGACTAATTGGAATGTATTACCGACTTTTGTGAATGCATTGATGGACCCAATATGGGTTGGTGACAATTGGCGCTATATAAATAAAAACTGAATTTGAATTGAATTTTTTTTGTGAGGGATATTCTCTTTTTTCCTCTCCCCCTTGCCACATTCACCCTCCCGTCCCCCCCCCCCCCCCCCTGTATACTAGCTCCCGTACTGATGCACCTCGAAGCCCAAGCAAATACTAGCCTCCCAAATCGACGACACACCTTCCCTCCTTCTCCCTGAACGCCGCCTTCGGCCGATACCCGCCCATAAACCCCACCCACGGACCCCCCCCACCCCCCCCACAAATGGTCCTACAAGACCTCGCCAACCCATCACCTGCGCTCACCCCCAAAGCCCACACCCCGTTGGTCACTTCAGTGGACTCACACCCCACTGCAGGACAATCCCAACAGAACTGAGCTCCCCTCCCTCAAACCATGGGCATCAAATGCATGACTTAGGAAATCATGCCCACAGGCCCCCAGGCCCCCTACAACCTCTGCCGACCCGTTCTCCTACTCCCTCACTAAGGACCGTTTTTATCCCACCCGTCTCGAAAAATACAACACCCCCCCCCCCACCACACAAACACCCCTGCCCACACACCCCCACCTTCCCCAAACAGCAACGCTGAAGACCCCAACCACACAAGGCGCCCCCACACCCACTCATCCATCCGATGGGGACCCCCCACCCCGCCCCCCCCCCCGGCCCCGTACTCAAATAGATCTGCCCTATTCATCAGCACTGATCACCTATTGCACGCCCACCGCAACTCGTAAACAACGCAGTCCCCACTTACTTAATAACCATTCCAAAGGTGAGTCCTGGCTGCCCCTCAAGCCATCCCACAGCCCCTTGGACTCGCATACGCGACATCTACTACCTACCCCATCGATCCAAAGAACCTATACTTCATGAAACAAAAATCTTAAACAAATCAGCTTAGATTCCCCCCCTCGCGTACACTGATTCATCAACCAGCTCCCCTTGTGATGACTTCAGGTCTTTTTTCTTACAGAACCCCCTTTTTACCTGGATGCTACAATTCAGGCTCTTTTACTGCTGGTTGTCTGGTCACAACAAGACACAACCTTGTTCCATTTCTCTGATAGTAGAGTCAATAAAAAAAATAAATAATGGCACTAATGGATACAATAAGGATTTCCACACCCCACGAGAACATGTTGCTTCATCCAGACTTCTACGGGTTCAGGTTTTAAATGGATTTTTTCTGTCTCCATTAAAGACAAGACTTCCTTCATCATCGCACAGCAAAGTTAAGTCCGGCCACTCGAATGAGTATGAAAAAGCAATCGAAGTCAAGAGAAAAACTAAGAGAAAAATCATGAAGGTCCAAAGAAAATCTGGTTCCAAACCGGTGGAAATAAAACTGAATCGACATTGCCATTTTAAACATGTTGCTTTTATTTACCGTTAACTTACAACCTCCTGCAGACCATTATGTCTTATTCTCATTTCAATGACATCACCATGGTCAGACCATTATCTGTTTCTTAACATTTTACAGAAAAGACATTCTGGTTAAGGTGCTGGTTTGGTTCCTGTGGAGCCTTCTTGTCATTGCCAGCTGTGGCGTCTCTTTCCTCCCAATGCAGCACCTATGGAGTTCCCTGGTATGATTGGACTGTTTGTCCTATGAAATTTTTGTCTTTGTGAAAACTTTATAGAGCTTCCATATCCACTCTCAACGAAATTTTTTCCATTATCTTATGAGTTATGATTAGATAAACAGTAACAAGGAATTAAAAATGAAGCGCTTAAATCTATAAAACGGATGGAGGGTTGTTTTTATAAAGCATTCATAACGCTGCTTGTTTTGAATTTAATTTGAACTCCTTTGACATTTCATCGTTTGTTTCTGTTTTTTTTTTTATTCGTTCCTTTATTCAAAGTTTTTATGTCCATTTTATGCTTCCTGAGTTTAAGCTCTGACTCATCATATTATAAACATAACCCTATTCATCCTCAGCATCGTCGATTTAGGAGCAACTTGGACCATTTTCCAATTCAGAGACGAAGGAAACTAATCTGGACGTTTTTGCTCTACTAAAGATTTTAGATTATGCCAATACATCCCTAGACCAACCCCCCCCCCCCCCCACTTTCTTTAGTTTGTGGTCGTTCCCTTTAGATACCCCCCCTTTAGTAATCCAAATTGAATGAACAGAATTCTTAACAAATCTAGTTTTTTGGTGAACCTTTTTCCCCTTCCCCGGAGCGGAACAAACACAGTTGAGTGTCTCCAGAGATTGACTGTTGAAAAAAGAAAACTCCATCAAACAGCAGACAGCCATAACTGTAAATAACATAACAAAAAACACAACGTTGCCACAGAGGAGTACATGTCTCCCAAAAAACAACAACGAACTTTCTATGATTCATTTCACATATTCCGTATACACAAAAAAAAAAACTGGGATATTCTCTCCAGTTCAAACTGTAAATTTGCATAAAAAACCAATTTTTTGAATTTTTTTCAAAGAATAAGGCATTAAATTTGAGATAGAATATTTCTCTGACACTAGCCTCTAAATCACTCTGTTCATTAGATAGTTTTTAAAACAGAGAAATGGCTCCACTGTCTGTTTTCTAAGCGTTAGAATGAACAGTATAAAGTTCGATCACTTCCTTTCCCTTTCCTCCTTTCCTCGTTGTTGCTCTTTCGTCCGCCTTTGCCCCTGAGAGAGATTTCTTACTTTCTATAGCTACACTAACGAAGACGAACAGTGGGAGCACTATTTGAATCTCTAGCTTTTCTACCCATGAACAACGAACCAACACCCAGCATCGGTATTAAGACAGCCTAATCCGTCTAGAGAATATTTCTATATCAGAAGTTTATGCCTATATTCGTTGAAAAATTCTTGTTTTTTTAGCTAAACTTTACAAGTTTGAACTATTGAGAGAATACCCAGTTTTTTTTGTGTATATTATATGTGAAATGAATCTAGAAGTTCTTTTGTTTTTGTGGAGAAATTATACCACCCCATCATCAGTCGTCGCCCCTCTTCCAGCACAACTGTTTTTTTTTTTTTTATACAGTAGCTCTGTCTGTTGGAGTTTCCTTTTTCTACCAATACTCACTTTGTCCAAAAACTAAGATTTTTTTTAGATTTACACCATGTTCTTAATGTTGGCATTACTTGACACCTAAGTGGTGATTATGTTAAATGCATATCTACTTAGTAGAAACCAGTCAGTAGTCCATGCGGCGGAGAAATAATATTAGTTTATAATATGATGGACGTCAGAGCTTAAAAGAGCATCTTTTTTTAAATACATAAAACCTTTGAATAAAACGAATAAAAAGACAGAAAAACATGAAATGTCAAAGGGGATTTTTGTTTTCACAATAAAAGCACTTTCAATTTACAAGCGCTTTGTATACGCTTAAAACAACATCCCCCAATCCGTTTTATGATTAAGCGCTTCATTTCTAATTCCTTGTTCTGTTTCTACTCAGTAAGAATTTCTTCTGGAATGGGAAGCTTGCGTTTTCAGTCAGAAATTTCCCATAGAAAACAGTACAACATACAAGGAACATCCATGGTTTCTGCTGGCAGGCACAGCATGGCAGACAGAAGGGCCCTACAGCCAACACTTAAACCAGCATGTCTTCCTTTCTGTAAAGTTAGACCAACCAAGAACTGGTCACCATGGTGTATGTTGTCATTCCGAATAAGAGATAATATACATGATGTCTGCAGAGTGTTCTAACTTAGTAAAAAAGCAACATGTTTAATAAATGCACACAATAGATCAGTTTTTTCCCGGTTGTGACCTAGATTCTTTGGACCTCTGACGACAGTTTCTCATTAAGTTATTTAGTCTTTTGTTCTTGGACTCTCACACACGCGATTGCTTTTTTTTTTTCACCTAAGTTTCAGCCCTCCTGACTCCAACTCCCACTTTTGCTGCACAGAGAGACAAGTTTCTTGTCTTTAATGCGAGATCAGGAAGAAATCCATTTAAACCCTGATACCGACACGATAGCACAGCAGTTCTCTGGTGTCGTTGAAATCCATTTTTTCTTTTATTGTATACATTATAGACTTCCCATTATTATTTTTTTTGACTCTACTTCTAGAAATGAGAACAACTTGTGTCTTTGTGACCAGACACCAGCAGTAAAGAGCCTGAATTGTAGCATCCAGGTAAAAATATTGTGAAAGACCTTCACAACTGTGACCTCAGACCAGTTTAAATTGTCCCCACAGAGACAAAGTCCTGGTCTTATTCAGGAGACTAGTCCGTATTCATCCAACACTTGTTGCCAACAGTATCTTTATATGTTATTAATCAATGCCCTCTTGCCTTACATAGTCAATTAAATCTTGAAAATTACAGAGATGCTGACCTAAGGCTAACCATTCAGGGCCTGATGTCTTCACTTGCTGTTGGATGTTTGCAGTTTTTTTTTTTCACATAAGAAAGTTCCCTTTTATAAAAGGAAACAGTCAGAGTGAAGAGGGCATATCTTCTAATCATCATTTGATGCCCCATACAGTGTTGGTTCCTGTCCTGGTTGAGGTCAAATATGGGACCAAAGTCCTGTTAGCAACATGGATTTTGTTACATGTGACATTTTGTCCTTGTTCATTACCAAAACGCGTCAGAAAAAAGGATATTACAGTATTTCTCTTCTCATCAGACAGATTTTAGATGCAATGAAGGGCAAAAGAAGGAATTTCCAACATTTTCAATTCAATTCAGTTTATTTATTATAGCGCCAACGCACAACCACATGTTGTCCAAGGCACCTTCACAAAGGTCAGGTACATACATTTCCACAGTAGTCCTTACCATTGAACAGGGCAGTCAGATTCAGTTTTTATTGTTTCCAAATTTTTGGATAAAACGTTTTTCTATAGTCTAAGATACCCAACAGATTGCATCCAGTCAGTGATCCTTTTGCCCAGCATTCACTCCCTCCTGGAATGAGCATGTAGAGACAGTGGACAGTCACTGCGTTGACTTTGCAGCAATCCCTCATCTGAGCATGCATGTAGCGAAGGGATGGGAAAAAACTCCCATACAGGCAACCAGGTCCCTCAGTGTGATTTTTCTTTCCCCACCCCCCCCCCCCCAGCCGGCCATCTGCCACGACCATACTCGGGGGTTAGAGAAACAGAGCAGCAGACACAAAGAGAATTCAAAGACAGCACTGATTCCAGGAGACTTCTTTATGGGAAGGAAAAGTAAAAGTTAATGGAATTTTGCTAGCTCCTTTAGTCGTTTACATCTAAGAAGGAAAAAAACAGATAAACTCTGAGCCCAGTTTCCAATCTTAAGAGGATGAAGACGATGCACATATCCAATTAGTCTTACTGTAAAAGTTCTTCAGCAAGTAGCATGTATAGGAGAGGAAAAGGGTTAAAAACTGAAAGACAGGGCCTGTGGATCATCGGTAGAGGTTGTGAGCCAGTCTTCCTACGTTGTTGCAGCCATGACAGCTTGGACGATGCCCCTCTCCACAGAAAGGTGTCACAGGTAGGACACAGAGTAGGCCAGGTGTAGCTTCTAGGAGAGAAAAGAGAGAACACATAAAGTTTCAAAGCTGAAATAACAGCAAATACTGCAAAATTGGTGCAGTAGCTTGGAGAAGTAAGCGAAGAGTGGGTTGAAATTTTAGTGGTCATTATGTTCCTCCATGCAGCCTTAAGCACTATAGCAGCTAACTTTTACCACAGGATAGCTCAGGACCTAACCCTAAAGTTACCCACTCTAAATATAAGGCTTATCGAATAAGGAAATTTTACAGCAAGCCTTAAAAGTAGAAGGGTGCCCGCCTCACGGACCAAAACCGGAGCGGGTTCCACAGGAGAGGAGCTGATATAAAGGATCTGCCTCCCATTCTACTTCTAGGACCCCAAAAACCCCAGAAACCTCCTCTGAAAACGAAGTGCTCGTTGGAAATAGGGAACAATCAGATCGCTGATGTATGATGGAGCTAGTATTAAGGGCCCTTTATATGTGAGGGGGAATTTTAAAAAATTATCGGGGATTTAACAGGGGCCAAATAAAGGGGAAGCAAAATAGGAGAAATAGACTTCTTTTTAATTTCATCAAACTCTTGCTGCAGCTTTTTGAAACGAAGGGTTTTTTAACTGCATTTTGTGGACATCCTGATGTAAAGAATTACAATATCCACCCTTAAAGAACAAATGCAGGGGATTTTTTTTCGTCAATCCTGGACAGGTATTTCAAATTTTTTGGAATGTTCCGGGGTCAAAAAAGGGAAAAATCCTAAAAAAAACCTTTTTTAATATGGGATTTAAA
The DNA here is from genome assembly GCA_036173005.1 of Crenichthys baileyi. Lineage (NCBI taxonomy): Eukaryota > Metazoa > Chordata > Actinopteri > Cyprinodontiformes > Goodeidae > Crenichthys > Crenichthys baileyi. Next base: position 654,218 of record JAHHUM010002633.1, read on the forward strand.
TGACAGTCCTGGCAAAAGTAACACCAAAGGGGTTTTTTTTACTTTATTACCAAGGTCAATTTAACCCATCCATTTTAAGTTTTTGAAAAAGCATTTCTTTTTTAAAGACTCCGGTCCAAAAGACGCAATTCGTTTTGTTGAATTTAAAGCAAAAAATTTTAAAAGTCATCCAAGTTTTTATTTTTCAAGAATTTTGTATTTCATCTAACGGGTTTTGGGTTCATCAGGATTCATGGTAAATAAAGCTGAATGTCACAGCGTAACAGTAAAAATTTATCCTATGCTCCCGATTTTTGACCTTTTGGAACATATATATATATAGTAAAAAAAAAATTGGGCCCAAAAGTACGCCCCCCTGTGGACTCCACAAAATTTAACCCCCGCAGTTTTTAAGATGATTATATTTTCATAAACAAACTGGAATCTGTCGACAGATAAGATTTTAAACCAGCCTTTCCGCTCCCCTTTCCCTACACATATTCCCCCCTTTTAAGAGAATTTAAAGAATGTATCAAAAAGCAGCACTGAGATCTAACAGACCGTTCAGACAAAGTCCATTATCTGAGGGGCCCTTTAAAAATATAATTTGTGACTTTCAGCAGAGCTGTTTCAGTGCTAGATGAGCTCAAAAACCGACGAACTCTTCATACAGGTTTATTGCTGGTAAAAGTCACACATTTTTATTAGAAAATATTTTCCAAGGGTTTTAGAATAAGAATGGAAGATTTTATATAGGTTTGTAAAATTTTTTTTAAGTCATTTTTGAATCAAGTGAAGGGTTTTTTAAAAAGGGGTTTAATTACAGCTACCTTAAAAGCCTTTTTGGTAATATCCCTTTATAAAGATAGGTTAATCATATTAAAATGGGGCGGTAATCAAGGGAACACTTTTTTTAAAAATTTGGTTGGGATTGGATCTAACATACAAGTTGAAGGTTTAGATGAAGCTAATATTTCTGATAACTCAGGAAGCTCCACAGGATCAAAACAGTCCAAACACAGATCAGGTTCTACAGTTATTTCCAATGTTGTCCTCACTTGCTGAGGATGAAGTAATCATCTTGGGGAGTATGTCAAAGATTTTATTTCTAATTAGAATCAATTTTTTTTAAGAAGTCCCATAAAGACATGACTACTGGAGCTAAGGGAATGGATGGCTCAACAGAGCTATGACTCTGTGTAAGTTTAGCAACTGTACAAAAGAGAAACCTAGGTTTTATTCTTTTTTCTCTTCTTATTAATGATGAGAAATAAGCTGTTCTGGCTTGGCGAAGTGTCCTTTTTATACAACAGTGGGCTATTTTTCCAGATTACGTAGGAATCCTCTAGTTGTGTAGAGCGCCATTTTCTCTCCAATTTTCTAACATTGTGCTTTAAAGTACGCAGATCTGAATTAAACCAGGGAGTCAGCCTCCTATGAATAATTACCTTCTTTTTCAAGGGGGCTGCATTGTCTAATGCACCACGCAATGATGAAGTAACACTATGAACAAGAGAATCAATTTGTGAAGGGGCAGAAACAGAATTATTGCCCTCCACTGTGTTTTTCTTTGACAATGAGGAGATTAAAAGTGGAGCAGATTCTTTAAAGGTTGTTACAGCATCGTCTGATAATGATCTACTATAATGAAATTTTCTTTCATGTGTGGAGTACTCGGTTAAATTAAACTCAAAGGTTATTAAGAAATGGTCAGATAAGACAGGGTTATGAGAAAATATTGTTATGTCTTTACACTCAATGCCATATGTCAGCACAAGGTCCAGAGAATGAAGACAAAGGTGGGTAGATTTGTTAATGTTTTGAGCAAAGCCAATTGAGTCTAAGATAGCATTAAAAGCTATATTTAGGCTATCACTTTCAGTGTCAACGTGAATGTTAAAATCCCCCACTATAATAACTTTATCTGTATTTAACACTAAATCAGATAAAAGGTCTGAAAACTGACCTAAAAATTGAGAGTAAGGGCCTGCTGGACGGTACAAAACAACAAACAGAAGTGGTTTAAGTGCTTTGCAATTTGGATGAGGAAAACTAAGGATTAAATATTCACAACCTGGGTTTATCTCCACCACTCTGCTCCTGGATCAGTGACTTCCTCACCAACAGGCCCCAGGTGGTGAGGATAGGGAAACTCACATCTGCCCCACTGATCCTCAACATCGGCATGCCGCAGGGTTGTGTTCTCAGCCCTGCCCTCTTCACCCTATTCACACAGGACTGCTTTGCTATTCACAAAACAAACATGGTTGTGAAGTTTGCGGACGACACCACTGTGGTGTCTAAAAATTATGAGACCCACCTCAGACAGGAGGTCCACAATCTGACTCACTGGTGCTCCAGAAACAAGCTCATCCTGAGCACCAGCAAGACCAAGGAAGTCATAGCGGATTACAGGAGGTCCAAGAAGACTGAACACGCCTCTCTCTACATACAGGGGGAGTTGGTGGAGCATGTTGGCAGCATAAAGTTCCTGGGCATTCACATTTCCTCTGATCTCTCCTGGACTGTCAACACCTCCCGCCTGGTAAACAAGGCCCAACAACGGCTCTTCTTTCTCAGGAAGCTGAAACGGACTGGACTCTCTACTCAGGGGCAACTGTGGCTCAGGTGGTAAGAGTTTGTCAAGAGTTGGGCAAGACACTTCACCCGCCTTGCCTGCTGATAAGGGAGTGGTGGCCTAGTGGTTAGAGAGCAGGGCGTTTGCATCCAGGGGAGGCCACAAGTACCCTGGTTCAAATCCCACAGCCTGCCACTCTGGGTCCCTGAGCAAGAACCTTCCCCCCAGACTGCTCCCTGGGTGCTGCACAGTGGCAGCCCACTGCTCCCTAAGGGATGGGTTAAATGCAGAGGACAATTTACCTGGAATGTACAATTGCAATGACAAATAAAGATTATTCTAATTCTGCTGTTTGTGGCTGAGGAGAGAACAACTGTGACCTGCTGCATGAAGCTGCTTCCTTCTACTGGGCTTTAAGGGCACCTGCATGCATTTCATGCAAACTGCTTTGAGTTCAGAGCAGAAATAAAAGCAAATAGTAAACAAGGTTAAAGCAAATAGTAAACAAGGTTTTGCTGCTTTTTGAATCATTTTATTAAGCAGATGTTCAGCTTGTCTCCACATCACTGCAACAAACAGGCTGCATATGGTGCTTTTTATTATTCAAATATGTCCTTAAACGGGGCTGCACGGTGGTACAGTGGGTAGTGCTGTTGCCTTGCAGCAAGAAGGTTCTGGGTTTGATTACTGGCCGGGGGTCTTTTTGCATGGAGTTTGCATGTTCTCCCCGTGCATGCATGGGTTCTCTCCGGGTACTCCGGTTTCCTCCCACAGTCCAAAGACGTGCCTGTTAGGTTAATTGGTCTCTCTAAATTGCCCTTAGGTGTGTGAATGAGTGTGTGCTTGGTTGTTTGTGTGTTTCCCTGCGATGGACTGGCAGCCTGTCCAGGGTGAACCCTGCCTCTCGCCCAAAGACTGCTGGAGATGGGCACCACATCCCTGCGAGCCACTATGGAAGAAGCGGTATAGAAAATGACTGACTGACTGTCCTGAAATGAATCAGTGGATGAACTATTTCTTCCCACAGCAGAATCCAAGACAACCCAGGAGGTCCCTCTTTGGAGGGAATATAAATCCTTACAGCCTGGGAACGTCTTAGTAACCTCCTGGAGGAGCTGGCAGATGGATGTTAGGGTCTCCCTCCTGCAGATGGTGCCTTGTTCTTTATTTGATATTAGACTTAATCCAGAGCAACATTTTACTCTCCATGAGTGGAGCTAAGAGTCGCAA
>JAHHUM010002634.1:0-274624 GCA_036173005.1 Crenichthys baileyi
GGGGGGGGAAAATGAGGTGTGTTCCAGCGTCCTGGGAAAAGGCAGACAAAACAGCTCTGGGCAAATAAGTTTTGAGGTTTTGGGTGTTGTGGGGTGGATACCCGGGGGCACTAGGTACAGTGATCTGTGTTTTTTTTGTTTTGGGGCTGCTGCATCCAATCAGAGGCCCTCGCTGTGTTCTGATGGCTGCCCTCTAATCCTATAATTAGAGCTTGGTTGGACCTCCTTAATGAAGGCTGGCTCGGATGGATTAGCGTTCCTGTTTGGACCGGTTTCAGCGCAGCGTGTGTTTTTTTTGGAGTGTGGCTCTTTTGATTGCCATGCCTCCATAGCGTGGGCTCGTGCTCAGGTCCCCCAATATAGCAAGAGCCCCCAGTTCAGAAACCTTCTCACTCATCGTACACCGTCCATCTGGGAAAATCAGTATACTTTTTCCCAATCCCCCCCCGTAAAAAAATTTTCACCCAAAAAAATCTTATTTTTTGGAGAAAAAAATTTTTTTCCCACAGCGTGTTTTTTTCCTTCAGAAATTCAGCTTAGATGAGTTGTTCAGCAGAAACCTTTGAAACCAATAAAGGACATTAGACACAAAGCCCTCATCGGCCCCGGCAGCAACCTGGGGTTTTTTTTTTGGGGCATATCCCCGGACATCAGGAATTTCATAGAAATTTTCAAACGAAAATAAAAAAAATTTAAAAAAAGAAGAAAAACATTAAAAAGTTTAAATATAATAAAAAAAAAGTAAAATCCCCTGGGGTTTTCAGATCAGTGGCATGATAGAACTCAGCATTTGAAGGAGGGTTTTGCCTGTTTGGGAAAATCAGACATTTGTTTTTGGTGCTCCTGACCGTTGAAGTGAGACTGACAATCATGGTGAGATCCAAAGATCTGAGGCCTTCGGTTTCTGAGTCTGGTCAGCGATATAAAGAGGCCTCACTGTATGGAAAATAGTCTACAGCTGGAGGACATTCAGAACATCTGTCAACATGTCCATGTCTGTCCAAGCAAGTTCACGCTGAAAGCAGCCCAAAAGATGCTAAAAGAAGTCTCTAAAAACCCTACGATGTGTTCATAGGACCTCCAGCAGGTTCTTGCTGCTGCTGATATGAAAGTTGAAAGTTCACGACTGCCCAATCAGAAAAAGACTGAACCAGTTTAACCTCCATGGGACACCAGCAAGGAGGTAATCTTTGCTCTCCAAGAAGAACGTAAAGGTCAGACAGGTTTACCAGAGAGAATGAAGACTTCTTGAATAATGTTTGTTGGACAGATGAGTCTAAAACTGAATAACTTGGTCACTAGAACCAAGGACATGTTTGGGTTAAACCAGATACAGCATTCAAAGAACCACATGTGAAGCACGGAGGTGGAAGTGTCATGGTTTGGGATGCAGCAGGACCTGTCCAGCTGACCCTCATGGTGTCCATCATGAACTCCACCATCAGAGGATGTTTCAGGAAAATGTGAGACCATGACAGTGACCAAAAACAAACCAGTAAATCCACCAAGAACTGGCTAAGAAAAAAGAACTGGGCCTAGTCAAAGCCAATATCTTGATCTCATTGAGGTTCTGTAGGGTGACTTGAAACAGAACCAAACTCTCTTTTGTCTGAGGTCAGAGATGGTTACTGGAGACAAGAAGCTTCTCACTGAAGATATTTCAATTAAAAGGAGGAAACATTAGCTGTTTGAGTGCAGGGTGTACTAACTTTTTCCTTAGCTAGAAACACATTTTTGCTGAAAGCTTTTGTTTAATGAGTAAAAATAAGTAAATTTTTTATTTTTAACTTATTTTCAGCAGATGAATAAAAACTGCGTCGTCTCAATGCAATATTAGACAAACATGGATGGAGAACTACGGTATGAAGCCGGGTTTCGGGAACTGAACTCGGATCCTTGTTTCTAGTGAAGGAACTCTTAATGCTTCAGCAAACCTGGACCAAAATGCAGACAGGACTTGGGAAGCAGCATGGCGAGTAAAATGGTTTAATGAAAGAAAAATACAAAAACTTACATGCAGGCATGAGGTGAAGAACTCATGGAGTATGGACAGAAAACTGGGCTGAACCATATGGAAAAGGAGCATAGAAAACAGGTATGACACAAGCAGACAAGCAGGGAAAAACAGAGAACTTAAATGAGTAGAAGGTGCAGGTTATGGATTAATTGAGGCGGCCCAGGTGAGCAGAATCTACCTGACTGAATGGCTGTGGCTGAAGGTGCAAGACTCATAAACATGAATGGAGCGGAACAGAATGCAAGAAAGCCCAGGAAAAGATCTAACAGGAAATATAGATGGTTGTCATCGTTTTTTAAGGTCGACTTGACCCACATGCAGCGAACACTCAAAGGCAGAGAAACGTTTAAGATATTTATTAATAATGCAGAAAGTACTGTACATAGAGCAAGGGAACCCGGCGGGCCATCAGTCTGAAAGAAGAAACGACAGAAGGTGAGTTCAGATAACGGAGACAGATAAATGTCAGTAAGGTGAGGCTTACTATTCGGGTGGAGGCGATCTACCAGGGGGAAGGTTTGTGAGTCTGGAGACTGTGAAGCCGTACTGATTCTGATTGGGGCTTCTCAGATGATCCAGGAGGAATCGTTGGAGGGCGGACAGGGTTCGCTTTACTGGACAGATGGATTACCAAAGCGGCAGCCAGCTGGGGAAAATATCCAGAGTTCAAAATACAGTCTATGGTTTCTTCAGAAGATCTCCAACAAGGAGCGAGGTAAGGCTTCCTAGAACAAGGTAAACAAGGAGTTAGTCAGGATTTCTTCAAGAACAATTCTTCAAGAGTTTCAAAACTAGAGGCCAGGTAGAAGTACCACAGTGGGCAAAACACTCAGGCGTAGAGGTGCTGGCAAGCCACCCTGATATAGTCCTCCAGCTGATGAGGCAATGATGTGCACCTGTCACACCCTCGGTCCTCGGCTCCCGTAGCCCCTAGTGGTGGAGAACGTTAGCAGCAGGCAGGGTGAACAACCAGACTGACAATGGTGACAACTCCTTCCTCTGTGGGAACGGTCTGATGATAGCTCCTTCCTGTTCCTCCATGACTGACCACCAGGGCACAAAGCACGGTCCATGAAGAGATGGATGATCACATTTGATGTGTGGAGGAACTGGAGTGGCCTGGACAGAGTCCTGACCTTTGGGAGGAATTAGAGCAGAAGTCAGACCTTCTCGTCCAACATCAGTGTCTGATCTCACACATGCTTTTGGAAGAATGATGAAGAATACCCAGAAACATTCCTCCAAACCATGTAGAGAACCTTCTCAGAAGGGTTGAAGGTGTTGTAGCTGCACAGGGTGGATCAACAGTGGGACATCCCTCAGATTCATGTCTGAGCAGACAAGCAAAGACGTCTGCATTATAGCAACTTCATTTTTATGCAGGATTCAACTGTTTAAACCTTTATATGTTCTTATTAGAACTAGCAGTCATTAGCAGATGTTAGCTTAAGTTTCAACAACCTTAAAGTGAGTTTTCCCAATTTATTTTTATTTTAAACTTTAGAAAATTCTGACTTTAATAAAAAAACGGCCTTGATAGCAATAATAAATTCAACTGTGAAAGTAAAACTACGTTAGCTAAAACTGTTTCCTGTAAAGCGGAGGTTTGCATCAGTTCTTCCTACTTTTAAATTTTAATTCCAAGTTTCAGCTAATGATCATGGCTCACTTTTTTTAAAAGTGGGTATCGTTTTCCAAACACAGAAGTCAGAACCTTTCATTTGAGATGATTTTTTCCACATACCCACATTTTTCAATTTCATGCAAATAAGTTAAAGTAATGACTGTAACCATCATTTGAGCATAAAAATATATTCTTATCTCGCTGCATGCTCTTTTTTAAAAACAAGTCTTCTGCTCCCTCTACGCTTTTTACGTGACCTCGTTTACAGATACTATCTCACAAAATCAGCATTTCTATTAGAACATTTTATGGCGTTTATGCAGACCGCCTCCTCAACAACGGGATGATGCGGTGCGCCGGAGCAAAGCTGCACGTTTGGGACCTCAGAAGGAAATAAACATCTTGATGGTTTGAAAAGGCTGAAATCTCCGCATTAATCCCGCCGCCTGCCTGGCAGGAACGTGTTGGGGTTGCTTAATGCAGCTTCAGCAGAGGAGCGGCTCGGCACTAAATCTCAGCACTTATGACAGCTGGGCCTAAAAAAGTGCTAAATGGAGACAGATCCTGTCACCATGAAGTCAATATGAGAGACAGAGGTAACTGAGACATTTGACAAAGCGCACACGTGGAAAACATGCAACTAGGTGCACACACGCAACCTCTCTAATCTCCTGGGTGAAAGTCATGCATGGTGAACTATTCCAGCAGCTCTCTGCAGGCTCCAGACTGCTGACTCTGCAGCTCCTTCCTCCCTCTGTGTTTGTCTCCACCTCCTCAACGTTGCCTTCTCCTCATTAAAACCTTCCTGCAGACCTGTCACTGCTCCTACCTACTTCTCATTGGAGTAAAATTCAGGTTTTCTCACCACTGACAGCCACCAATGAACTCTAAATACCAGCGACACCATGCAGTTTTCTCTAAAGGTCTTAGGTTCTGCTGCGTGTTTTTGGTGAAAGCTGAATTAATGAAAGCCGTGTAAAAGGGCTACCACCAACACGTGGGCCTGGATGTTGTTTTCTCGCTGGAGGAACAACTTTGACTTCAGGCATGAAGGCGGTTCTGTTCCAGTGACAAGCCCGGCTTTTAGCAGCCTCTGCCTTTCTGCTGGAGCCAGTTACATCCCAGGATGATCTTCACTGACACCACAGAAGTCAGTGTCATGGAACCAGTAACAGCAGCTCTGCTGCTTATAATGGAGCTCTGTTCCACCACACCGGTCCTTCAGTAGCTCAGAAGAATAACAGAGGTTAAGGTCAGAGGTTCTGGTCCATGATGAGAATCTCCTGTTCCATCACATCCCAAAGCTGCTCTGATGGACTCAGATCAGGTGAATGTGGAGGCCATTAGACTCATTGTGATGTTCCAGAAACCAGTCTGAGATGATCTGAACTTTGTGACATGAGACATTATCCTGCTGCAAGAACCATCAGAAGATGGGTCCACTGCAGTCATAAATGGATGAAGATGGTCAGAACCAACACTAAGGTAGGTGTGGGGTTTAAATGATGCTTAGTTGGGACTGAGGATCCTAAAGGGTTCCAGGAAAGTATCCTCCACACCATGATACCTCCACCAGCAGACTGAACCATTGACACTCAAGAACTCTCACCAAAATTTTGACCCAACCATAAAAAACTCTTAATGATCCGAAAGGTTTTTCCTGGTTTTGTGGCATTAGTTGCCTTTAGTCACACTGGCCCAGAATGTCCTGAGGTCAGCAGTCAAACCCTGGATGGCTGCTGGAGGATAACTAGCCTCTTTATAAGAAGCAGCCGCTGCGAAACGCTGCACCCTGATCCCCAAGACCTTCAGAAAAATGTTCCCTGGACAGATGGGACAAAAGTGGACATTTTTGGTAGATGTGTCTCTTCCAACAAGGGCCACGTTTTAACTCACAGCTCCTCTGAAACAAGACATCATCCCTACAGTTAAACATGGTGGTGGTAGTGTGATGGTCTGGGCTGCTTCTGATTCAGGACCTGGATGACATGATTTAACTGATGGAACCATGAATTCTGCTCTCCTCTTCTCAAATCCCCCAAGGGCAGAGCAGGATTCATGGTTCAGATCAGACACACACACATTTACACACATCGTCTAGGAGAGAAACACAGCGAAGCAGAGAAGCTCTGATCCAGGAGGAACATCTCTGGATGAGAAACAGAGAACATGGTGGCAGCGGCAGCTCCTTCAGTTGCTTCCTCTAGGAGAGAGACAGGGCTGAACACAGAAAGACAGAGACAGGAGGATCATCTACAGAGAGAGAACATTTAATACACTGATACGAAATCTTTCTGCTGCAGGTCAGGGAACTATTACTGATAAGTTCTCAGAACCTGAGAACCCAAAGTATGCATTTAAATTGTCAGAAGAGCCTAATCTCTGCAAAAAAAATTATATTATATATTTAATTTTAATGTTTCACAACAATATTGTGCCGCACAATGATAAAATATATACCCACAAACACAATTTTTATGGACAAGTGTTTTCCTTTAACAGTTCTGTTTCTACTGGAATAACAAGAACTAGTTTCTCTTCAAGGAGCTCGTATCTGAGGGACCAACCCTTCTTGCTGCAGTAGATCCTGAGACCAGGAGACCAGTGATGTGTGCCATCAGTTTAAAGCAATCCAGCTCCAAATCTGACCCCCTTAAACCATCGAACGTAGAGCTGAAAGTCATCTTCATCAGACCTTCCTCACCTTCCAACAGGAATCTCTGCATCTAACCATGCTTCAACCAGTGGATGCACCATGCTCCGACATGTTCGCATGCTCGTATCTTCTACATTTAAATCAGACATAAAGCCTAATGAGACAATTTAATTTAGGACAACTTCCCTTTGACCCAATCAATGAGAACCTAAACGAGTCGTTTTACTGAATCAGAACAAATGAAAACTAACTAAACTAAATGTTACATAAAAACTCTGATTAGTTTCTCAAATAAAGTAAAATAAGCAGAGTGTAAAAGTGTGTCTCCTATATGCTGGGTCAGATAGAATCCTGTTTTTATGCATTTTTGCTGTAAAAAAGGTTTCCATAAAAACATGGAATTGTGCTGGAAAAGCCGACCCAGCTTAACCTGACGTAAAACTCCTAGACTGAGCTGAACAGCCGGATCAACGCCAAGAAACTAACCCATAATAATGAAGTCTATCATTTTATATCAGAAGAGGGGTCAAATATTTACAGAACAGTCCAAATGAAATAATAAGATTCAGGCGGCGTTCCTGCCCATGCTGAGTGTATGTAAACTTCTGACTGGACCGGACATTACATCGGGTTGGTGAAGGTGCTTCATGAAATGAAATGGATATGTTCTGAGCAGACACACACACACACAGTACTGACAAAGTGAAAGGGTATTGAAAATGGGATGCCCATCTGTATTCACGCCGATCAAAAGGTCAGAGCGTTGTTCTGACATTCTCCACACTGCTGGAGCTCACACTCCCCCCACCATCGCCTGGAAATGTTATTTTAACAGACATGATAGGCGGACGGGGGCCCGGCATGGCTGGGGGAAGGTGTGGATCCTGAATGGACTTTTCCATGAGAGTCAGAGCAGCTTGACCTTTTGCTGATAGCCTAAATGTGAGGTACTTTTCTGAGGTACTTTCCCCCTCGGGGTAGAAATGCTCCCCTCAATGGGAGCTTTATTGAACAGGGGCGAGGGAAATAAGGCTGGCTGTTTCTCCTCAACTTTCCTTATCAAATGTCAGAGAAAATTGCGATAAAGTCTGACCCTCATCCATTTCTCGGCCGTGGAGGGCAAACAGATTATTTAGTTGTGCATGAAAATAGTTCTCACCATGAAAATGCATTAAGGATGGAACAGGCCATTCACAGAGGTGACACTGTACTCCCTGTACAGTAATGGAGGGTGATATAAGCCACATGCTTTACTTTATGTCTGCTTTTAGTGCATATATAATTCTGTTGCAGCGTTTTGTCCCTTTGTGCTGCGGTTTTGAGGATTTTACTTTATGACTTTTGCTGCAGTGAAAGCAGCAGAGGATATGATCAGCAGGAGTAAAATATGGCAAACCTTGAAGCATTACGGCCTAATAAAACATACTATACAACAGATGCTGTAACCATTAGTAAACTGACAGCAGTGTCCTTTTTAATATTCACCAAAAAAACGATTGATTCAATTTAGCAAAAAACAATCCCTGCCTTATTTCCCTTTAGACTTCAGAGACTAAAGCCCCATTTGCACATGTTGTAGACACAGATATTGTTGTTTATAATAAAGCGTAAAGCCTCCTTTTATCTTTCTGTGCTTTAGACTGGGTCTCTGAGGACAAGTCAAATAAAATGATTTAGTTTTATGACTAAAAATGTTTGTTTTTCCTCAGAAATTTAATTCATCTGCTGCAGGATTTTAAAACCTTAAGAGCTGTGGTTTAGTAGATGCGAGGGGTTGTCACCATAATCCAGTATAATGTAAGGAAGCTGTCATGAACGCTGCACACACCTGTACCGGGGTCGGTTTCTGTTGTGTTATCTGAGTTAGATGCCCAGTGGGTCTCAGAACAGAAGTTGGTTCTGATGAGGCCACGGCTTGGACTGCATATCAGGGAGTATCAGCTGGCCCAGAGGTTGACTGGTGGTTACCTCCTTATGTCAGTTAGTAAAGTAAAAAGCGGAATAAAGGAGGCGTGTACAAATGCACACACAGATTTTTATTTATAAAAGGTTTTAAAAAACATAATTTTCTTTTCATCACATAATTACATACAACTTTGTGTTGATCTGTCACATAAAATCACAACAAAACTACATTGAAGTTTCTGGTCTAATGTAAGAAAATGTGTAAAAGTTCAGGAGGATAATAAGACCAGAAAATATCATTTTAATATCAGCCTTTCATTTCTTTTTATTCTAACATCAAACAGCAACAAACACTAATTCTGCTCCGAATACAAGAAAAGAAATCAAAGTGTCTGATTTGTGTTTACCTCAGATTATCAGCTTCAGAGCATTCCAATAATTTCCTCCTATCTGCTTGATCTTTGTTGGCTTCCACCCGCCTGCTCGGCCTTCTTTCTGAAGCTTTATTGAGCCCTGAGAGCAGCTTAATGCCTGCAGCTGATCTTAAACCTGGAAAAGGTTTTCTGCTGTGCCTCCTGCTGCATTTCATTTCCTAGTCCTCTGCAGACGAGATGCAATGTGAACACTAACAGACCAGCGATAAATCCAGGGTTTTGGTGGGTATGTGTGGTTTCCACAGGTCGCTGTGAGTCACCAGGTCCTGTGAGTGTGTGTGATAAACAGATAGGCGGATTTGAGGTTTTCTTCAGTAACAGAAAGAGAGCAGAAAGTGGCAGATTGTTTGGATCATTGTGTTCCCATCTACCTCTAGCAGCATATAACAATAGACGTAGAACACCCTCAGCATAGATACAGAATGCTCCTGCAGCCCTCTACAAATGAAAGTAAGGTTAGAAGAGCTGTCTTTCAGCAGGACTCATATCTGCTGCCTTTTTGTTGTCCACAGCAGAAAAATGGCCTTGCTGTGCCGAGCGTCCCAGACGTTCAAGGAGGCCCAGAACAAAGTGTTCAGTGTGGCTCAGAGCCACGGATGCTTTTTCCAGGTAGACACAATGGGAAGCCTGCTGATTTGTAGCAACACTCACACAAATGGATCCACAGAAAAGCAGAGCCGGAGTTCAATGACAAGAGCAAACCAAGCGTAAAGATGCTCGGCGGCCAGCGATCACAATCAAGCCCGAAGACACTAATGGCATCTGTCTCTATCCGTCATTTAGCCCACTTCACATTAAGAAAGGCAAAGGAAAACAATCCCAGGCCTCTGAATGGATCTTAGACTTCAGTCATTCAATCCCACTATTGATCTGTCGCTGGTTGAAAAATCAGCAGGATCCAAAGTGGGATTGATTGGGAAAATGGGAAGAACATGACCTGGTTTAGCTGATGTCTTCAGTCACTTCAAAGTTCAGCAAGCACACAGAATCTTCTAAAGTCAGAACACACTGTGGACTTCACGCAGCCTGCAGAACCGGGATAACACTCCTTTTTTTTATTTTATTGATTTATTTTTTTGTGGCCTTATTTCACTGTTTGCAGACAGGAAATGGGCAGAGAGATTAAGGAGAGAAGACACGCAGCAAAGGTCTCAGGGTCGGGAATCAAACCCCAGACGGCTGTGTCGAAGACTCATAGCCTCTGAATGTGCACCCACTCTACCTCTACACCCTGCGCCGCCCCCAGGATAACATGTCTGAGTCGGTATAAAACCAAAAGGACATTTTCACAGAGATTGCATTCGGATGTATGTTTAGGTGTGTTTGCCTTCCCCACATCTGACACCTAATGCAACGGCAGCATGCTCAATAATTTTTCACAAACATGACCCAACATCAAAGCGGAACCGGTTCTTGCATGAATGGATGAATGGTACCCTGGGCGGGACGAGCCCACATACAAACTCACTCTCTCTCATCCAACAATTCCTCATCTGCCAAAAACAGTAGCTCTCTGTCATGGACGTTAAAAATTATATGAAAAATGTTCTGATTAACAATCATTTCAGTAGCTTAGTCTGATCACACTGTTTTTTTTCTACAGGTCGGTACCCTAACATCTCAGACTGGGCTGTAAAGAGTCTCGTTTGATTATCGAATTATCCAGTTCAGCTCTGAAACATCTAAACACTTTATATAATGAACCAGAGATCATCAAATGCAGCCCAGGTTCATTGAAAACAAAAAAACTGGTAAAAAAAAATGGCCCTTTATTTAGCACCGAAGTGGACTTTAGCATCACTAGCTAGCTGCAGTGTACCACCATATTTTAATGAAGTGATGAAGCTGTGGGGGGTCCCAACCATCACCGAATGGACATGTAAGTAAACAATAGAAAACTTGTTTAAAATCCAACAAACAGCTTTTATTTTTATTTTATCATTTTCTGTCAGGCATATACGCCCCCCCTAGCCCATGTTACCCTGGGCAGAGAGCCATATCTCCTATTACAACTTCAGTCATACTGTGAAAATAGCACCTGAATGGAGAAAAGAGAGAAAGGAAAGAGTCCCTGTAAGTATAAACTCCACCAACCTTCTCACCACCACCAGCATCATTTTAAAGGACCTTAATGAAGAAGTCTTCAGATAGCTAACAGCAACAACACCTCCTGGAACTTTAATGTGAGGAGCCACTAAATGCAGGCTTCCCTGCCTAAACGCTCCACACTGCCTTGATTGGACTGATTATGTGGTGGTGGAGTGGGAGAGTAGCAGTAAACACAGGTTTGATGTGTTTACGAAGGTTTGGTTACAGAACGATGGGTTTTTAATCTGAAACGTGGCAATCAGGACTAAACCAATTAAATCAGTTTCATCCAACCTTGTTTGACTACTTCATCGGGTGGCAATAAGGAGAGGTTCTGTTAAAACATTGTAAGGAGTTAATATCTTATCTGCAGTTGATATCTCTCTTAGTGTGTTTCAGTATAAATGCAGAGTAGTCTGTCTCAGAGGCTAAAGCTAACGGCTAGTCCAGCGGACTTCAACCTTTACTTCCATAGAGCCATTTTTACCCTCAGTCTAGCTAAATAAATCTGTTTAAAGCTGTAAATGTTACATATGCCGTTTATGCCTTTTTTAAAGAACCACCAATTTATTTCTATTTTTAGGTTTTATGGATAATGATGCAAAAATAAAAGCACATAATTTCCAACCTCATGACAAGAAAAATAGATCTAAAATTATATTGCTGGTACTTTTGTTGTCATTCTGTTGTGGAAATTCAATGTAACTATTCCATGAAAAAACGTATAACTTCTATAACCTGCATTTGTTAATATATCTACAATTAAAAATATGTGGTTTCTTTCTCATTTTTATTTTACCGTCTTAAAACAATCTCACGAACATCATATTGGTTCATTAATGTTTTGTAATTCATCTTTATGCTGTCATCATGATTGCAATGAGTGGTTGCTAACATATAAACGAATGATGTCCTGCACAAGAAATGGAGGTTGGAGGCAGTGCGCCAGCAGTGATCTTCCTGTGTGCAACAGATACGGAGAACTAACCCTCTCAGGTGTCTTCTGGTTAGAATCACTATTTGTTAGGACTTGCGACATAGAGGACACCAGAATGCAGACTAGAAGGCAGCATGTCGGTAAGTGCAAAAAAGATTTAATTAACAAAAATTCACTCTCAGTAAGAGGCAGGAACAAAATAACAAACGGGCAGGAAAGATAGGCAAGGCATGATCCGAAAACAAGGCGTGATTAGGAAATGACTCCGCAATGACTAACTGAACAGGTGTGTATATATGGATAGAAAACCAGGTGGAGCAAGGAGACAGATTAGTTTAGAGCAGGTGAACCGAATAACGATAATTGACAGACAGAACAGAACGTGGCTGGAGCAAGAACAGAGACTCTTGAATACAAACAGAGACTAAAGCATGACCAGAACCAAAAACAAAGTTCAGGCGGACGACCAGGAGGCCATCCCGAGCAGGCACAGAGTTCAGGCGGGCGACGGCGAAGACCTGGCGAACCCTCAGAGGCAGAAGCGAAGACCTGGCGAACCCTCAGAGGCAGAAGCGAAGACCTGGCGAACCCTCAGAGGCAGAAGCAGAGCCTGGCGAACCCTCAGAGGCAGAAGCGAAGACCTGGCGAACCCTCAGAGGCAGAAGCGAAGACCTGGCGAACCCTCAGAGGCAGAAGCGAAGACCTGGCGAACCCTTAGAGGCAGAAGCGAAGACCTGGCGAACCCTCAGAGGCAGAAGCGAAGACCTGGCGAACCCTCAGAGGCAGAAGCGAAGACCTGGCGAACCCTCAGAGGCAGAAGCGGAGCCATGAGGACAAACTGTTCCTTGAACCCCTCAGGAACAGGGTTCGACGGCGCTTCCACCTCGAACCCCTCGTCTATGGGTTCAGAAACCAGAATGAGGACAAGTTGCTCCTTGAACCCCTCAGAGACAGGATCCAGCAGCGCTTCCTCCTCGAACCCCTCGTCGCAGGGTTCAGAGGCCAGAACGAGGACCAGTTTCTCACTGAACCCCTGGAAGGCCTGCAGACTAGGAGCAGGAGCTGAGGCGTTGGCGGGACCCTCAGTGGCGTGCGCAGGAGCTGAGGCGTCGCAGAGACCCTCAATGAATTGATCTGAGGCGCCCCTCTTACGATGTCCTCTGCGGCGTGTGGAGGAGGTTGAGGCAGACTTGGGGTCAGGCGTCATCCCAGGCTGTGGTGAGACAGGCTGTGGTGTGTCTGGTCTGAGTTCCGTGAGCACCCCCCAGAGGAAACCAAGGAGGTGCTCAGGACCTGGTCATGGAGGCAGCCCGCCCATGTTCCCCTCCGGAAACTCTGCAGCAGGCTGTAGACCTGCCGTGGACTGTTCAACAGCAACTGCAGTCAGGATACAAGGCGTGAGCTGTGCTGCGGCAGCAGTGATCAGGATACCTGATGTGGACTGGTCTGCAGCTGCAGCAGAAGCACTGTGGAGACCTGGCGTGAGTTCCTCTGCGGCAGCAGCAGCAGTTTGGAGACATGACGTGGGCTGGGCTGCAGCAGCGCTCTGGAGACCTGGCGTGGACTGCTGTGCAGCAGCGCTCATGTGGCTTGGTGTGGGTGAAGGAGGACGTCAGTAAAACAGCCTTACTGCCGTTTCATAATCCCCTTCAATCTGCCAGATCAGCTCAGGAGAGGAATACAGGAGACTGGTCGTCCTGAGGCTTTTGATTTGGCGTGCATAGAACCTTAATCGCCCCTCCAGGTCCTCTGGTATTGCCTCAGAACACCGGACTGAAGACGGCATGGGCGGAGCTGCAGCGAGCCTGGGAGACATTGCTGTGGCAGACGAATATGCGGGCTTACTTCCTGCAGCCCTCACGTCAGCTGACAGGGAAACCACCTCTTCGCCAGCGGACCGGCTGGGAACCCCTGCCCGTAGGGGCGGGAGGAAGAAGACGGCTTAGCTGCCGGTACGGAAGCAGGAGGGGAACATCGGAGCTGAGGCGGAGGGACAGAGCAGCCCTCCCGAACTCTCTGGTGCTGGACCGCCTCACGCTTCATCTGTTCCAGCAGCAGTGGAGAGGGCAGCACCTCCAAATCCTTTGGCAGATTCATCATAGCCTCCTCCTTCTGACGCCGAACCCAGCGATCCAAGGCATCTGCCTTCTGCTTGTCCGCGGGGTCCGTGGTTGGCGGAGTCATTCTGTTAGGACTTGCGACATAGAGGACCCCAGAATGCAGACTAGAAGGCAGCATGTCGGTAAGTGCAAAAAAGATTTAACTAAAAAAATTCACTCTCAGTAAGAGGCAGGAACAAAATAACAAACAGGCAGGCAAGATAGGCAAGGCATGATCCAAAACAAAAAGGGCGGTTGGGAAATGACTCCGAAATGACTTCTTCTTCTTCTCTTTTCTTTTTTCTTCTTTTTCTTTTCTTCGGTGTTAATGGCGGTTGGCAAGAAACTGTAGGTGAGCATTACCGCCGCCACTGGATGGAGTTTTTTCATCATGGATTAATATTTTCCTAAAATTTTAAAATTTGTTAAAAAATTTTTGTTTTTTTTTTAGAAATCTTAAAATAATTTGTATATGTTTGCCCCTATTGTTTTTTGAAATGAATCTATTATACTAAACTTTTTTTAACCCTTTCAAATTCTCTCTTCATACCCTTCTTTCCAGCTCAATTTCTGACACTCTATAAAAACATCTTCAATTGTTTTATCCTTCCCACAGTGGTCACATTGTCCTGTATTATGTTTATGCATTTTAATAAGTGTATAATTTAAGTCCTGTATGTCCTAATCTTAGTCTTGTTATTTTCCCTTTTCCTCCTTTCTGTTCCCTTCTTCCAGTTCTTTTTTCACCGACTGCCTTTTTGATCCTATAAAACCTCTTCCTTTTTTTTCTCCATCCCACCTTTTCTGCCATTCTTCCTTCAATTTTTGTTTGATGATTTTGCTTGTGATTTACTTAAATGTACTGTAAAATTGATATGATTTTGTGTTGCCTTCTTAGTCATCTCATTTCCTTTAAACCCAATATGTGCTGGAAAAACCCTAAAAATACTATTGATAAACGCATCATCTGTAGTCTGAATAAGTTGCTGTATTTCTAGTAAAATGTCTGGCCTGCTGTCTGAATGGTTATGTTTTAAACTCAATAGTACTGAACTTGAATCTGAACAAATTATTGTTTTTAAAGGTTTTATGTCTTCCACCCACTGTACTGCTAAAAGTATTGCTAACACTTCTCCTGTGTATACTGATAAACCATTTGTGATTCGTTTTCCTACTCTTATTTGAAATTCCGGTATTATGAATGCTATTCCTATTTTATCATTTATTTTCGATGCTTCTGTATAAATCTGAAGGTATTGATAATAATTATTAACATATTCCTGTACTATATTTAACTCTAATATGCTTGTTCTTTTCTTTTTTCCCATTAATGACATATCTACCTGTGGTTCTGGTAAGATCCAGGGTGGTACAACAGTTACTGGCAATATCAGACTTATTACTGTATTTTGTATATGAAACTCTTCTGTTATTTTTTTAATGATCCATCCAAAACTTCTTGTCTCTTTTTTTACTTTTTCCCAGCATGGCTTCAAGATATCTCGTGTTGGATGACCCAGATTATTGCCTTGTAGGTTTATCCAGTAATTTATTGTTAATTGTGTTCTCCTCACATCTAACGACATTTCTCCCATTTCTACTTCGAGTGCTGCTGTTGGGGTTGTTTTAAAGCTCCTGTACAAAGTCTTAATGCTTGATGTTGAATAATGTCTAATTTTTCCAGATGTGTCTTTGCTGCTAAACCATATATAATACTTCCATAATCTATATTTGATCTGATCAATCCTGTGTAAATTTGTTTTAACGCTTCCATATCTGCTCCCCAGTCACTGCCAGCCAAACATCGCATAATATTTAATACTTTCTTACATTTATCTATTATTTTCTGAATATGTACATTCCATAAGATTTTCTCATCAAACCATACTCCATCATCTGCAAAAAGTGAACATCCCATTTCTTTTCCAATTTCTGTAAATACGTCGTTTATCATTATAGTGAACAATAATGGACTTATAATACTACCTTGTGGCGTACCATTGTCTACAGCATATTTTGTTGATATTTCTTGATCTATTTTAACTTGAAGAGTTCTATTTGTTAAAAAATTTGAATCCAGTTAAACATTTTCCCATTGATTTTCATTTTATTTAATTTAATCAGTAATCCTTCAACCCACATCATATCATAAGCTTTCTCTATGTCAAAAAATACAGCTACTACACTTTCTTTATTAACTTGCGCTCTTCTGATTTCATGTTCTAAACATAATTTTGGATCATTAATATTTCTCCTTTTTCTAAAACCACTTTTCACTTTAGTAATGTACCCGTTCTTATTCAAATAATATGTTAATCTATTATGAAAATTTTTCCATCTATTTTGCATACATTTGTGGATGTTAAAGCAATAGTCTATAATTTCTGGTTTGTGTTGTCTTTTGCTGGTTTAACTATTGTACGATGATTGACTCCTTCCAGCTCTCAGGCAGCTTCCCCCTCCTCCCAGACTTTATTATTAAAGCTCTAATATGACGTCTTTGGATGATTCACTGAGATGTTGTATCATGTGTAACAAATCTGATCTTTACCAGGTGCCGTATTCTTAATTTTTCTAAGCACATTAAAGTATTTGTTTCTTCATTGTTCTGTAGTAAATATTTGTATTTCAGTTTTGTGGCTTCCCTCCCTTTCCTTCCCTCATCAACATGTTACTTGAACTATGAATTTTATTGAATGTTTTAGCTAGTATTCAGCTTTTTTCTTCATCTTTTATTTTAGTTGATTTTCTACTTCTAATATTGGATATCATATCTTTCAATACCATTCATTCTTATAATTGTTTTTCCATATTTTATCAATTTTTGTTTCTCTCCCTGCCGTACTGCCAAAAACTTCCTTCAATATTCTCTTTTTCGCATTTTCTAATAAATTTTCCTCACCATTGCTTTTTTTTTTATATTCATGAGGTTATTGAAATATTGGATTTCCTTTTAAAGTGTTTAAATGCTTTAATTCTTACTTTTATTACTTCTTACATTCACTGGTCCACCATGGTACCATTTTCTCTATCATACCGTCTTTTCTCCTTTTTTATTGAATTTTCTGCAGCTTCTAATTATCTTACAAACGGCGATCATTTATATTATTTACATCATTTTCATATCTATTTTTCCTAGATTCTTTGCACTGAGATATTGAAATTTAATCTAGTCTGCATTATTAAAAATTCCATTTATTATTTTTATAATTCTTAATGTGTTAAGTTGGTCCGTTTTGATTGCGTAATGGCGATAATGCTCACTACGCTATGGTTGTATTTTATCAATATCCCACTCAAATATACCAAGCTAACGAATTTGATACCAAAGTTTAACTCAATTGCTGGACTCAGTTCCTGCTTTCTTAGATTAATTCTGTACCCCTCCATCATTAAGACATACTACATTTTTAGTTTCTATTACTTCTTCTATAAACTTGTCCATTTTTATCATTACATTTTCCATAATTGTGTATAGCATTAAAAAAAAAAATAATTCCCGCACCATATTACTTTCTCCTCCAGATATTCTAACATCTCTTTCCATCAAATTCCATTGATAATGTTTTACATGGATTATAAAAAATTAATTATCTTACATTTCCTTTTTTTCCCAAATTCAACAACTATATACTCTAAATCTTTACCTTTTCTTAATATTTGATATTGGAATCCTTCCTTATAAATATCGCAACACCCTCCTCCATTTCCTTCTGGTTGTTGATCCCTTCTTATACTAAAACAAAACCCTTTAATAACAAAATCTAATGATGGTTTTAACCATGTCTCCTGTACACAAATCACCTCTGGTTTCTCTTCTAGTCCATCAATATACCCTTTCAGTTCCTGTCCGTTATCTATCAGACTTCTAGCATTCCAGTGTAGTATTCTCATATATTATCAGCTGAGGTTCCTGGTCTCTCCTCTGTTTCTAACCTCTTGTTGATGTTCTCCCAAGATCCCTCTTTGAAACCCAGAAATTTTTCCGCTCCTCTCACAATTATTTTAATTTTTTCAGTTTTATGTTTGGCCTGGTCAGTACAGTTGATGACGTAAGCAATGAATAGTATTAATTTTTCTACCATAACTCAATATTCTCCTCTGTTTGCAGTTTTTGAGGAATTTGTCTCTCTTTTTGTTCCGTCTCTCTTATCTTTTGTCCTTTCACACTGTTGACTGCTTCTGCATAACTTGTGTTTTTGCTCACCTTCACATGATGGATTTCCTTTGCTGTTTTCCTCACCTCACATCCTCCATATGTAACTCTATGTTGACCTCCACAGTTACAACATTTTTCTTGCTCTTCTTTACAGTCTTCTATCTTGTGGTCTTCTCCACACTTTGCACACCTCTGCTTTCCTTTGCAAACTTGCTGCTATGTGTCCATATCTCTGGCATTTGTAACATCTAAGTGGTGGAGGGATGTATGCTTTTACTTGGAAGCTTAAGAATCCTATTTTGATGTTTTCTGGCAAGATTGTTTCTGCAAATTCAATCATCACTGACAGACTTCCTACTCTTTCTCCGTTGACAGTTTTTGATAATCTCTTCAGCGAGTTCACTTTTGCACCAGTAATGCTTCTTTTTAGTTTGTCTAAATCTTCATCCTGATGGATACCAAAAATCACCCCCAGACTGATTTATTTTCTGGATAAACTTGCTTTCATATTGGAAACAGCGGAATGATGCATAAACTGGTATGTGAATGGTTCGGATGGAAGTACAGGCAGGAGACGGGGAAGATATTTTGAGGGATGGACACCGGTAGGTAGGGGGAGAGGAAGAGGACGTGGGAAAAAGGAGGAAGGAGGGATGTTTGAAAGTCAGGGTAACAAGCGAGAGTTGGAAGGAAGCAGCTCGGATGAAGAGAGAATAGTTAGAAGGAAAATACTGAAGGAAGAATTTAAAATAATAATAAAATTAAGGAATGAGGAGGAGCATAATAACCTAAGCCTGATAGTGATATCTAGAGAAATAAAAAAGAAAATAGGAGATGCAGAAATGGTGAAAGTATCAGGAGACGGAAACTTATTTGTGATGTGTAAATATGAAGAACAAAAAATGAAGGCTTTACATGTAGAAAGCATTGGAAAAAATGGTTGTAGAGAGAAAGATTTTAGGAGAAAATAAATAACAGCTAATCTGAGGGCATCAGAGTAAATGTCTGACAAAAAAGTTAGGCAGTGTAAAAATACATAGAACATCTTCCACTTTTAAACAAGTATGGTTTTCCTTTCTACACTTTTTTACTTTATTACATACTAATAGTGTTATGATTTGGGGTTGTTTGGTTTTTGGTTTCTGGGTTTTTCTTATATTTCTCTCACAGTTTTTGAATCATGCTTCTGTTTATTATTTTTCTGGTCATGTTTTAGTCTTGTTCATGTTTTGTCAAGTTTGGTTTTTGATTTTGGTCATGCTTTAGTTTTTGTTTGTATTCAAGAGTCTCTGTTCTTGCTCCAGCCACGTTCTGTTCTGTCTGTCAATTATTGTTATTCGGTTCACCTGCTCTAAGCTAATCTGTCTCCTTGCTCCACCTGGTTTCTATCCATATATACACACCTGTTCAGTTAGTCATTGCGGAGTCGGCCTGGAGTACAGCAAAAAACTGATATGTTTGAATTTAAGTAGGTAGAAGAAGAAGAGGAAGCGGATACGGACTGAGCGAAGCGTGTGGCGTAGTCTTGATTAGATCTCGCAGCTGTCAGGAAGTCTGGACCAGGTTTTTTTTGGCTTACTGGATAAACTTGCTTTCATATTGGAAACAGCGGAATGAGGCATTAACTGTTATGTGAATGGTTCGGATGGAAGTACAGGCGGAAGAAGATTTTGAGGGATGGACACCGGTAGGTAGGGGGAGAGGAAGAGGACGTGGGAAAAAGGAGGAAGGAGGGATGTTTGAAAGTCAGGGTAACAAGCGAGAGTTGGAAGGAAGCAGCTCTGATGAAGAGAGAATAGTTAGAAGGAAAATACTGAAGGAAGAATTTAAAATAATAATAAAATTAAGGAATGAGGAGGAGCATAATAACCTAAGCCTGATAGTGATATCTAGAGAAATAAAAAAGAAAATAGGAGATGCAGAAATGGTGAAAGTATTAAGAGACGGAAACTTATTAGTGACGTGTAAAAATGAAGAACAAAAAATGAAGGCTTTACATGTAGAAAGCATTGGGAAAAAATGGTTGTAGAGAGTTAGCTGTTAGCTTCAGCCTCTTGGACCAACAATCTGGCTCATTCTCAAACAAAAACCTATTACTCTGGGTAAGATATTGCCTACTATAACTGTTTCACAGAATCTCAAAAAATACTGAAATATCCGTTTAATCAAGACATCATGAACAAGAAATTTAGACGTGAATTATAATTACTTTCATTAATTTCAACATACTCCACATAGAATGTTCTAGCTATTGGACTGCAGAGCAACACTTTCTTAACCCTCTTAAATTATTACAAACTTTTATGTCAATATTTGATGGAAAGCGATTGCAGGGGCAAAGTATAGAAATGAATGGTCACGAGAAGCACTTGAGCCAAACTGAGGACATCTCAGCGCTGTTTGCTGCTGGTAAGATACTGTCTACCAGTAATAACTTCACAGAACTCTACTACAGCAGACTTTAAGGTCAAACTTTATTTGCTGCTGTTGAAACTACAGGTTAGGGGTTAGCTTACCTGCCCTGAATTCAAACAGACTTCTTGACTTAGCTGATGGTCCCCAGCAGGCAGAAGGACATCCAGATATTACTGAGCTGATGAGCAGCTGCTGACCTCTTCAGCAACCTTCAGTGACTTCTATCAGCCAACAGCAGATCTTTATCTGTAAGTCTATTGAATCGAAACAGAACCAGAACCAGTAAGGTTTGTGATTACACTGTTTGACTGCCTTGGATCTTGGAGGTGTTGTTTCACTGCAGGGTTAGAACTAATTGCACTTACCTGTCCCCGTACCCTGTCCTGATGATTATTGGGTGGAATGGTAATCAGGTACGTTCTAGTTGAGTGTTAGCAGCAGTAATTGTTTATAGTTTGTTGTTTTCAACCACAGATAAAGAACTGAAGTAGATGCTGAGTTCTGCCTGTGATCCACACAGAGGAGACTCAGGGTTTCATAAGTTATCTTCCATGTTTGCCCTACATTCACCTCCAATACATCACACAGCGCAACACAGGAAAACAAATCAAAGTCTCAGCTTTCTAGTGTTTTGTGTTCAGTGTAGGATTTCTGATGCAAAGTGGGTCAGAACAACCAAACTGCTGTGAGGCTCCTTACCCAGCCTCATCCTGCTCTTATCATGGATAATGAAGCTGAAACTCTTGGTCTGATTTATTCAATTTAAACAGCAGCAAAATTATTGGAATTTTATTGATTAACATGTTAAGGAAAATCTATCGGTTAGTGCTTAGGCTTCTTCTCTAAAGACATTATATATGTATATATATTAACAAAAATGATTTTATTTCTTCATTTTAAAGTGGAACTGAAGCCAGATTCCTGCTTGTTTTTACAAACAAGGTGAATAAAGCTGGTTCTGGTTCTTTTGTTTCTAAATCAGACTTTCTGTTCCACACGCTCAGCCCAGGTTATTACTATCTAAGATCTAGTCTCTCCAGGACTTTATGGCCTCCTCTGGCTGTTTTAACCCCCTAAGCCCCGGGCTTAAGAGGTTAAAACATTTTGGGCGCATCTTAGGGGGTTAAAACTTATCGGAAAAGTGTGGCGTGCACATACATTCAGCTTCCCTGAGCTCATACTTTGTAGAACCACGTTATGATCTTTGTAAAACAGCTCAAGCTCGGTGAGATTGGATGGAGAACATCTGTTAACATCAGTTTTCAAGTCTTGCCACAGATTATCAGTTGGATTTAGGTCTGGACTTTGACTAGGCCATTCTAACACCTGAATCTGCTTTGATCTAAACCATTCATAGTATCTCTGGCTGTATGTTCAGGGTGGTTCTCCTGGTGGAAGGTAAACCTCCACCCCAGTCTCAGGTCTTCTGCAGCCTCTAACAGGTTTTCCTCCAGGATTGTCCTGGATTTAGCTCCATCCATGTTCCCATCAACTCTGACCAGCTTCCATGTCCCTGCAAAAGAAAAGCATGATGCTGTCACCACCATGTTTCACTATAGGGGTGGGTAGTGTTTTCTGGCATACATTGTGTTTTTCTACATAGTCCAAAAGTTCAGTTCAGGTCTGTCAGTCTAGGTGGACATCCATGTCTTGGTAGGTCTGCAGTTGGTCCAGATGTTCAGATGATGGATTGATCAGAGCTCTGGGAGATGTTCAAAGTTTTGGAATGTTGTTGTAGAACCTGACTCTGCTTTAAACTGAACCAGAACGTTTTCCCAGACCTGTCTGCTGGGTTCCTCGGTCTTCATCATGCTGATTGTTCTCTAATGTTCTCTAAAGAACCTCTGAGGTTTGCCCTAGAGTTCATTTAGGGGTAACTACCCTGAGGTTTGTGGTTCAGAGGGAATTCGCAATAATTCTGTAGTTTGAGTTAAGCTTCATATTGAGTGAATGTGGTTGTTGATTTATTGCTAAACTGAGGTTAGAGGCAGTGATGTTTCAGTGGTGATTCTTGATCTATGATGAAGGTAACAGTTTGATTAATTATTATTTCCTAAATCCTGAAACATTGGATGATCTCCAAGTCCTGTGGGAACCTGGTCAATGATTCTATTTTAGTCTCAAAGAAAAGTTTGTTCAATTTATCTTTAAATCTAAAAAATCCCACCTTTAAAATGGGAGGCAGACCAGTTAAACCTGTGCTATCTGTTCATTGAGAGATGGAAGCATGCAGATGGTGATAACATACATGAAATATTACCGTCATTATAGCCACCCAGCACTTCTGACAGGCACTAGCCATCTCAGGATGGCTGTTGTTGTCTTATCTGGGTGGTGGCTGACTGAAATGTTAATGAGGCCTTTTGATCAAAAGCAGACCTGTCTGTCAAGTTAACATTTAAACTGATCTGTTTGTTTGTCCAGAGGCTAAATGGAAAAAAAATCTAGATTCAGCTCCTTGGAGGCCTGACCTGTTCCCTGAATTAAGAGACCCAAGCAGGGCTGCGTCTCTTCCTGCCAGCAGTTGGCTTCTCGCCTCCTTCTGGCTCCAGGAATTGATTTGGACTTTAAAAGGAAAGAAACTACAGGAGAAGGAATTTGATGGAAGAGATGAATTTGGATGAGACGTCTGAAATGGAGACGAGGTTTGGAGAACAAAAATGGCCACATCAGCAAAAAGACGGAGCTAAAGAATAAAATCTGAATGAGAAGGAAAACGGAGAGATTAATATCCAAGAAAGAAAGGAAGAAAACAGTTTCATCTAAAGTTGAGAGGAAAATCTATTTGATGAAGTCATTAAAAACTTCATTATGGCTGAAAACAGAGACAGAGATGAATTGCTGTAGCATCGCTTGCTAGATGTCCACTATCGCAACACTGGATGTTAGGGGGACATTACTGATTTAACATTCATCTTATGAAATCCTTCTTTATCCATAATTCTGTAACATCTTCACACCAGACACCAGCATACAGAAGATTAAACCCAAACCTGACATCTGCACCCAGTCTGAGTGCAGCACAAGGAAACTAAAACCACAAAAATAAAACAGAAAGGTTTAAGGGTTTCCATGGGTGATGTGGCTCACCACCTGGGGCGGCATGGCCTTGGGGGCAGCAGGGGTACATTAATCAATCAGTTGCACCCTAAAACCAGATATTTATTTCTTTGTTGCAGGTCCGAACAGAGAGCAAACTCTCGGGTCATAGACCATGTCTGACCACAAGTTAATTAAGGGCCTATTTAGTTCAGTTTCAATTCAGTTCAGTTTTATTTATATAGCACCAATTCACAACACATGTCGTCTCAAGGCACTTCACAAAGTCAGGTACATACATTCCAATTAATCTTAACCATTGAACAGTGCAGTCAGATTCTGTTATTTATTCAAATTGGATAAAAAGTTTTTCTGTCTAAGGAAACCCAGCAGATTGCATCCAGTCAGTGACTTGCAGCATTCACTCCTCCTGGATGAGCATGTAGAGACAGTGGACAGTCACTGGCATTGACTTTGCAGCAATCCCTCATACTGAGCATGCATGTAGCGACAGTGGAGAGGAAAAACTCCCTTTTAACAGGAAGAAACCTCCAGCAGAACCAGGCTCAGTGTGAGCGGCCATCTGCCACGACCGACTGGGGGTTAGAGAGAACAGAGCAGAGACACAAAGAGAACAAAGAAGCACTGATCCAGGAGTACTTTCTATGGGAAGGAAAAGGTAAATGTTAATGGATGTAGCTCCTTTAGTCGTTTCACCTAGAAAGAAAGAACAGATCAACTCTGAGCCAGTTTTCAAGGTTAGAGTCTGAAGAGAGCACATAGAGTTAGTTACAGTAAAAGCTCAGTCAATCGCCATGTCTAGAAGAGAGAAAGTGTTAAAGAGCATTTATTCATTTATTTAGCAGTTTTTAAGTAAACTGGAGGTCATTTTAATGATCCCTATTTTAAAATGAAAAGTCCTAAAACATACCTTCAATGACTTTTAACGGAACAAATTAATTTATGAAAACTTTATTCTATATTTGGGAAATTGGGTTTACATCTGTCTCTTGCCCATCTGTCTACATTAATATGTATTTAGATCTTTACTGTATTGCTGAGACGTAACACCAGATCAATACTTTGTTCAGCGGGATCCAAAATGAGAAGCTCGCCCAGGGCGCCATGCCTCCTAGAACCACCACTGGGCATAAAGATACAATCAGCTCACAGACAAGACGATGCATAAAATTAGCTTCATTAGATTGAGCTCAGTTTTTTATGAAATTTTTAAGAAAACTAAGAAACAACAGGTTTTTAGTTTTCACAACTAAATGTTTTAAAGGCCACAAACTGGATATGGAAACAATTTAAAATATTTCAGTTCTCCAGTCTTCAAACAGGCCCATTGCTAAACATAGCTCCTGTTTGTGTTATTGCTGATAATTAGTGCAGAGATGGTCCAAGTCAGGTTAGAGTTTAGTATTTTTGTCAGGATGGCTGATCGGAGTGGTCCCCAGAATGCAGACGGACTGGCAGAGGTACGGTAAGTAAAAGGTTTTATTTTAAGCGAGACAAAAAACTCACTCTCAGGTGTAGGCAGGAACAAACAGGCAAAACATGAGCAGGTAATAAAGAGAAATGTGATCCAGAATGTTTCCGCGAGGAGTAAACAGAACAGACGTGTATATATGGAGCGTGAACCAGGTGAAACAAGGAAACTGATTAAAAATGCTGGCTGACCGAATGAAGCTGATTGCTAAGGTTGGCGGAGGCAGGGAGAAACAAAACGTAACTGGGCAAAACAGAAATCTAAGAAAATAATCAAATCTAAGAAACAAAACTGTAACAGAACATAAACGGAATATAAATATTTTGACTAATCCCAACTGACCTAAAACAGGAGAGGTTTAGTCTGATTATTGCCAGAAAGTGAGAAAAAAGCCTAAAGTTATAAAAGTATTTGGCTTTTAACTTCAAATGAGAAAAGCTCAAGCTGTGTGCATGTTTCTTGTACCTTGTAGAAAACCTGTGTTCTGTTGGACATCTTGCAGAGCTGTCTTTTCATCAAAGGACCACATCTTCTCTGGGACGGTTGTAATCGTTTTTCTCTGATGATCAAGTGGCTTCAAGCTGATCTAATCCAGACAAGTGCAATCAGCCATCACCAAGCTAGAAAAGTGACATCGTCTGTGAGACAAAAATAGGAAAATATGTTTATCCCAGAACCAGGAGAACTTTGTTGGCCCTCCCATCTTCAGACATCTGACACCAACTTGTTGCACCAGATTTTATTTAGCAGCATCACATCAAAGGGGTACATAATTATCCATGCTAAATGTTTCTAATTTCTATTTATCAGATGAAGGAGGTGCTCTCTGGTCTTACATGCGCGATCTATGATCTTGTTATTGTTGTTCATGGATCTCAAAGCCAGAGGCTTCAGTTTAACTACCACAGCATATAATACCTAATATTTTTCATAGCTAGAAGGAAAATATTTTTATTTAATATTTTTAATTCATCATACATCATTCATAAAAGGGCTGCATATTCCTCTGTGGGTTCAGAACCTCTGCTTGTACCAACATTAGACTATTAGACACCAGACTGAAGATACCAGTTCACACTAGCCTCTCAGCAATCCAGAACAAAAACCTAATCAGTGCTAAAAATTAACAACAAAAACCTGAATTCTTCCCATTCATGATCATTTCTGAAGTATTACGCCCTCAGAGCTGTTGGGACAAGGGTCACACTCGACCCAAATGCTCTAAATGTCACTTGATCATTGTTTCAACATCAGATATACAATGTCTCATTTATCTCACCGTGCACTCCTCATTAACCAAGCTGCATTCAGAGACAGGCTCTGGAGGCCTAATGGCTGCAATTAGAAAAGATCTGCTTGAGTATCATGGAGCGCATGAAAGCCAGACACTCCTCCACACACACACACACACACACACACACACACACACAGCTAGAAACCTGTCAAAGCAAATTGTAGCCCTGGTGAGTTGAGTGCTAGTAGGATGGAGGGAGAGACGGACCCAGCGGGCAAACACAGGCTTTCTCGTGCATTTGTTAATAATGTGGAGCTGAGAGTGCCAGGCTTGATTTCATTGGCTGTCAAGACGGGGACCACTGGGCCTGGATTAGCGCAGGGGCCAGAGGGTAGAGGAGAAAGAGCTCTTTGAATTAAAGGCTGTTTTAATAAGGGCTTCTCAAATGTCACTAAATGTGACTCAATTAGCTCAGTTTAAATTGCTTTAAAGGCGATCTTAACCCTCACTGGAACAGATTACCTTTCATTTTAGTTTCATCAGTTAATCCTCACTTTACCAACAGTTTTTAATATGTTATAAATGAAACTGACAGGTCTTATGTCAGTGGTGTCATTCAGTCATTCAAGGGCTGCTTTAACCCAGTGAACTTGATCCAAGGTTTGGGAAAACTAAATCTCTAGTCTAACAAAATCTTTCAAGCCTTAAGGGTTTTTTATTGATTAATTTATTACTGGACGTCTCCAACGTCCAGTAATAAATTTGGGAGCATTGTTGCCTTGCGGCAAGGAGGTCCTGGGTTCCATTCCCAGCCTGGGATCTTTCTGCATTGAGTGTGCATATACTCCTGATGCATGTGTGGGTTCTTTCTGGGTACTCCAGTTTCCTCCCACAGTCAAAAAACGTGGCTGGTGGGTAAACTGCTCTCTAAATGGGCCTTTGGTATGAGTGTGTGCATGGTTGTCTGTCCTTTATGTCTCTGTGTTGCCCTGTGATGAACTGGAGACCTGTCCATGGTGTCCCACACCTCTCTCGTTAGAGATTTGAAGAAGCCCCGCCACGGGTACATGCGGGTATAGACAATGAATGGATAGATATATAGATCATTTATTAAATAATGTATTGTTGGAAAAACCAGTCAGTTCCCACAGCTTGTGCCCTTAGAACCGTTTAGAACCACACTGAGATGAACAAAGCATGTCACCTATGACCTCGCAGTTTCTCCTACTGTCCAAAAAACATGCAGGTTAGCTTAATGGAGACTCTAACTTTTGTTCTTTCATGGTGTTAAACTGGTACCCTGACAGGGGTAGTAACCCCCCAGCCCCACCTATTGCTGACAGATTTATCTAAAGGCACAAATGTGATTCATTTTCAGCATCTATGGTAACTAGAGCAGATTCTTTATGGTGTTTTTGCTGCGGTGATTTTATGAGGATGTTTTGTCTGTCTGGTTCCAGTAAGCTTCTAGTCCCAATGATTCTGTCTTCATATTGTCTTCCTTTAGACACTTACATGTGTTTAAATTAGAGAACATCTGGGTGGTCCATATCTGTGTAGAAATGTCGGTAGGTTGGCTGAGTGGTTGTAGGTCAGTTTACCACAGATCTGCTACAAACTAAGTGGTTAACCAAGTAAAGGATGATGCTTTAGTCAGTCAGCTGTTAACACTGCAATCTGCCTCTCACTCTCAGGCAGATGGCTCCAAGAACATCAATGGTAGGAGGTCAGATGATCCATGATTTCATTCATCTTATTTGGTCTTTAAGCAGGTCTTTCTTTCAGGGAGTCTTTGGTGTCGAGTTGATTGTCTGTTGGTGTCTATCTCTGGAGAACATCTGCAGATTTCATCATTCATCACCTCAGCCTTGAGGCCTGTAGCTGTGATTCCTGGGACACAGTTAATAATGTGATCAACTGCAAACATCTGTATATCTGAGCCCTCTTGAGCATTTGGCCTTACAGAATATATATATATATATATATATACACACACACTGTCTGGCCAAAAAAAAGTCGCCACCATAAAAAAAGGTCACACACTAATATTTCGTTGGACCGTCTTTATCTTGATTACGACACACATTCGCTGTGGCTTTGTTTCGATAACCTTCGGGAAAAGTCACAAATTTTTTTTCCCCATCCAGTGTTGTCATTCATTTTTCCCCCAAACTTGCATTGATGATGATAGAGTCAAAAGCCTTCTCCAGCACATCCCAAAAGATTCTCAATGGGGTTAAGGTCCGGGGCCCCTGGTGACCAATCCTTGTGTGAGAATGATTCCCCATGCTCCCTGAACCTCTTTCACAGTTGGGGGCCCAGTGAATCCTGGAATTTCCATCCTTGGAATATGCCTGTGCCATCAGGGAAAAAAAACATCCATTGATGGAATAACCCTGTCATTTTATAAAATTCAGGTAGTCAGCTGACCTCATTCCTTTTAAACACATACTGTTGCCTGAAAACCCGACCCGGGCCCACTGCAGCAAACCCCAGATCATAGCACTGCCCCCCCACAGGCTTGTACAGTAGGCACTAGTCATGATGGGTGCATCACTCCACCTGGCCTCTTTCCCTTTCCCTGATGCACCCTCACTCTGGAACAGGGGAAATCTGGGGGCCCTCATCAGACCATTGGACCCTTCTTCCATTGCTCCAGAGTCCAATCTTTATGCTCCCTAGCAAATTGAAGCCCTTTATTTTCCGGTTAGCTTCCACTGATTAGTGGTTTTTTTAAAAGGGTTCACAGCTGTTCAGGCCCCCAAACCCCTTGAGTTCCCTTTCGCATTTTGCGCGTGGGAAATGCTCTTATTTTTCACTATTAAACAGCCCAGAGTTTTAACTGTTTTTTTTCTTTGATTTGTTTTACCAAACGTTTTTAAATGATCCGCCGATCACGATCATTCAGGATTTTTTTCCAGCCACATTTTTTTCCTCGAAGACGAGGGTTTCCCCCCATCCTTCCAGTTTTTAATAAATGCGTTGGACAGTTCTTAAACCCCAATTTTTTATTTCTGCAATCTCAGATGTTTTCTTGCTTTCCAAAAGTTTTGACCTTTTTCTGGAAACAGACTGACATTTTTTTTCCCCATGACCATGGGAATGTGGGCTTTTTAAAGGTTTTTTTTAAAAACAAAAAGCAACTCATTGCACCATTTGGGGTTTTAAAAATGGGCTGTCAGCTTAAACATAAACCCCCCATTGGGGAGTAATTATCCAATTAAGGGCTCATACCTTTTTTTCCCCTTATAATTTATAAGGTATGGTGTAGGGGCCCCCCTTTTTGGCGCCAATTCCCAGCGTCAATTCGTCTTGGGAATGACATATACAAGTCCTGCACAGTGGTCAGAGGGATTTTAAGGCCTTCTTCTTGCAGGATAGTGGGCCCGGTCACTACGTGATACTGGTGGAACAAAACGTTTCCTGACTCGCTCCTCCCAAAAACACCCCAAAGTGGCCTCAATAATATTTAGATCTGGTGTGGGGCGACCATGGGAAAATGTTCAACTTCACTTTCATGTTCATCAAACCAATCTTTCACCAGTCTTGCTTTGTGTATTGGTGCATTGTCATCCTTATACACGGGCACCGGGGCCTTCAGAATACAATGTTTAACCATTTTGGATGCACATGGTCCTCAAGAATGGTTTTCGGTAGTCCTTGGCAGTGACGCGCACATCTTGCCCCAATATTGGGCCAAAGGGGAATGCCATGATATGGCGCCCAAAACCCTCCTGATCCACCCCATGCTTCACTCTGGGCATGCAAAATCTAGGTGGTACCTTTTTTTTGGGGCTTCTCCACACCGGGAACTCTCCCGGATGTGGGGGAAAAATAAAAGGTGGAACTCATCAGAGAAAAATCCTTTTTCACATTGTCCACCCCAAGATTTTCGCCCCCCCTTGCACCATTGACCGGACGGGTTTGGCATTGGGGCATGAGTTCCAAAGGTTTTTGGGCTATAGCGGCCCCGGGCCTTTTATTTGACCCTGTGGAACTCCCGGGGGGACAGTTTTCTGGTGGAAACAGGAGAGTTGAGGTGGACATTTAATTCTGCTGTGATTTGGGGGGAAACCCTGGGGTTTTATTTTTTTTGGGTACAGTCCCCGGGGTAGCACCTGAAAATCCCTTTCAGACAGCTTCCTCCTGCGTCCACAGTTTTAATCCTGTTGGATTTTGGTTCGTCCTTCTTGGTGGTATGCTGACCTTTACCCTGGATACCGTGGCTCTTGATACATCACAAAGACTTGCTGTCTTTTGGTCACGGATGTGCCAGCAAGACGTGCCCCCAACAAATTTGTCCTCTTTTTTGGGAAACCCGGTATGTCACCCATAATGTTGTGTTGCATTTCAATATTTTGTGCAAAAATGTGCTCTTACCCGCTAATTGAACCTTCACAACTCTGCTCTTACTGGTCGAATGTGCAATCAATGAAGACTGGCTACCAGGCTGGTCCAATTTAGCCATGAAACCCCCCACACTAAAAGGAACCGGGGGTTTTTCAGTTTCATTTGTCTAACCCCCCTTTTATATTATATAATAAAATATATATATGCTTTGTATAATAAATAGATGCTGTCACCATATTGTTAACACTTATTGGTTGGTGAACTGCTTTCTTGAAGCTTTTTTTGGATTTGAAGTTATTGAGTTTAAGTCATGAACTGTAAAAATGACCTAGATTTAAATTTAAATGTAGATCATCAAATCAAAGAAGATCGTTTGGATCACAACCCTGCCATTAACAATAACAAGCTGCTAAACAGAGAAAATGAAGAATGCTGCAGTGACAGTGAAATGGAGGAGGTTTAATTGCTTTGAGAACTTCAGCAGACAGCTGCAGGACAGGAGCTGCTAGAAGAACGAGGCCCGGTAATCTTCCAGAGGAGCACCTATTATCTATAAGGCCGACCCAGAGCTGAAAGCCCAATCCCAGAGGTAAGCCTTGTGCTTCTCTCCAGATGCTCAGATAAGTCCACAACTACTCAGCAGATGAGAAAGGCCAGCAGACAGACAGATAATGTTTCAGCCAAACGCACCGCAGCCATGCAGGCGGACAGGTAGACAGTCAGTTAGAGGTGGGCAGGGAGGCAGGCGGGGGGGCAGGCCGGCTAGGTCCCCGAGCAGCAAGAGATATTGCCGCTCCACTGAACAGCATAATGACACTCTCTCCTACTTCACGTGAAAATCTGCTCAGAGAGAATACATCATAGTGGGGCTCTAACAGGACCGAATACTGCAGCGAGAGAGTGCAGGGCATACAGAGACCAGGCTTTAACTGATCTGAGGTCAGGTTAGCTTCAACTGTTTGCACATGAAAGAAAACAAGAAAGACATTTCTTCTCTTTTGTTTGCATACAATAAACCTCCAACTTTTCCATATTTGGTCAGGTTACCAACACAAACTTTAGCGTTTTATTGGTGATTTCACCTTCACTTCAAGCCTTGCAGGAAATGGCTTGAAATAAACTGCATTTGGGCCCAAATGTGAAATTCCCTCCGTGGCAGAAAATAAATCATGCAGTTGAACCTGAACCCCACATTCTTATTGTGAAACATGGCGGAGGCACCATCATGCTGCCAGGGACGCTTTTCTTCAGCAGATAAACTAGTCAGAGCTGATGGGAAGATGGTTGGAGATAAATCCAGGACAATCCTGGAGGAAAACCTGTTAGATGCTGCTGAAGACCTGAGACTGGGGTGGAGGTTCACCTTCCAGCAGGACAACCACCCTGAACATACAGCCAGAGATACAATGGATGGTTTAGAACAAAGCACATTCCTGTGATAAAATGGCCTAGTTAAAGTCAGGACCCAAACCAAACTGAGAATATGTGGCAAGACCTGAAACTTTATGTTTACAAAGGTTCTCCATCCAAACTGACTGAGCTTGAAGTTCTTGGGCGTTTTCATTACAATTTGACTGAGCCTGAGCTGTTGTGCAAAGAAGAAAATGAAGAAAATCTCTAGTCTGCAGATGTTCAAAGCTGTTAGAGATAAACCCTAAAGACCTGCAGCTGGCCCTGCAGGGATAGGAGGTTTTAAAATGTTAAAAACATATTCAATGATTATTCTTCCTCTTCATAGTTATGCACAATTATTGTCCATCTGTCACATAAAATCCCAACAAAATAAACTGCTCAAAACAATATAAGGGACACTTTGAACAAAAACCATCCTGGATGGAACAAGGCGTCACATCATCTGATAAAAATGTTCAACCCACAGAAGGCTCAATCTGAAGTCACAGAGAAAGTTAAAAAGACGCAGCCAGCTGGTCAAATCTGCTGCAGTGAAGTTTGTGGCTGTGATAAAATGGGAAAAAGGTTCTTTAGGTCCTGGTAGACGCAGAGCTTCAGCTCAACACCAGCTAAAGGTAAAAAAACAGAAGAAAGCAGAGTTCTTGTAAAGTCCCAACGCTCCTGTCAGGAAAGATGACACCTTCCTGCTTACTGTTGCCATGGAAACATTGTCAAACCAGTTTGAGGACCCGATTTAGAGCTCGAGATGTTTTGCATGTTTTCCACCTTACACATGCACTTCCCTGTTCGTAAACACACACAGCATCTTCCAGACGATTCACAGGGAAATTCTATAATTTGGTGCAGTGATGCAAACTCCAGAGTGCGACAGCGCGTTTTATTTGCTCGGATAGGATGGCAATTAGCCACATAATTGATGGGCAGCCTATTATGCAGGGCTAATTAAACAAGCATTCACACTACAGTAATTGGACTTTTGGTTCATGGACCCCCCCCCCCCCCAATCTGTAAAACCCAGCAGTGGCTCAAGCTGCTGGTAAAAATGCTGCAGCTGTGTCAGTCATAAGTTTAGCTTTTTATGTCCTTTTTAAAATTCCTCCCTGAATGCATGTTTTTGATTTCTCTTCACTTCTGTTCCTTTCTGATAATCTCTGCTTTTACCTGCCCGTATTTTGCTTATGTTCCTCAAAGAGGACAAGTGGAGTTCAGAAACGACTGTGAAATTAATCAATTAGGCAGTACACACAGAGAGGCAAAAACTTTTTCTTTGCAGAGAGGAAAAATAAATTATTTGCACAATGTCTTCAGGCTTCTATTTATTCTTTTTTCCCAGACTGCATAGGGAAATAACAGTTTTTTCAAAATAGTGAGGGGTTTTTGTGCAGGATGGACCCAAACTTTTAATACACTATTCATTAATGTGCTTCTTCAGCAGAAAGCAGGGTGAAGATAACCTCAGTCACACAGCTATACCTCTTGCATTTAGGAAGGAACTGAAAGAGACAAGAAAGCAATTATATCTCCACCGCCATACTCATTTTCAGGTACTCTCTCTCCCTTCTCTTTTCTCCCAAGCTGATGAAAAATGGAGGAAAGCAGCAGAGCTGCAGGTGCTGATGGTGTCTCTGTGTGTGAGTGGGAGTGAAAGGTGGGTGGTGAGGATCACGCTTCATTGGAGCTCATGTTATGGTAGAGCAGCAGCGCTGACCACAAGAACTGACACTTTCTGGGGTTTTGAAGCTAATTCTTTTTCACTCTTTGTAGAAAGAGCCTTTAATAGCAACATATTAAAGAGATAGTTCAGGATGCTTGATGGGAGTTTTTTTTGTGTAAAGGTTAAGGAGAGGTAATATCCTAACTGCAGGAGGAAACTGTTAGCTTCGTTGTTTGGTATAAATCCAGATCAGTTGGACCCAGTGGCTGAAGCTATCAGCTGGTCTGAGAGGAGCCAAGACCAAAGCAGACTCCTTCCATGTTCCCACAGCTTCAATCTCAACAACCTCATATTGATTTTATGACCCTTTAAACTCTCATCCTGTTGGCATTGGGTTGTCATTTAAGAAGAAGGATTATTTACACAGGAGGTTGGAGGCGGTGCAACACCGATTAACTTCCTGTGTTAAACAACGGCTGAGAACAGAACTGTCTACAATAGTTGTTGTACTGGACCCAATATCAGGCAGGAGGCAGGCCAAATCATAACATCAAGTATTTTATGTAGCCAGTAGCTAGGTAAGCACGATAAAACAGGAACCAGAGGTTCCGGTTACTCTGAAACTGTTTTACATGTTGCATACTGAGCACGTTTCTCACAGGAAGATCATTCGGGGCGCACCGCCTCCAAACTTGTTTCCAGGTAAATAATAATTGACTTCTGTACAAATAACTACTTAATGCTAATGTGATAGTAGGTTGTCTTCACATGAGCTTCTAGGTGCTGCACGGTGGAGCAGTTGTATGTGCTGATGCTGTGTAGCAAGAAGGTCCTAGGTTTGAATCCCATGCAGAAAGCCTAGGGTATTTCTGCATGGATCTAGCATGTTCTCCTCATGTATGTGTGGGTTCTCACCGGGTATTCTGGCTGCATCCCATTGGCCAAACACATGCATGTTAGGTTGAATCTCTGTAAATTAGTCTTTCATCTTAGGGTGTATGCATGGTTGTTTGTCCTGTATGTCAAGGTGTTGCCCTGTGTTGACTGGTGACTTGTCCAGGTTGTCTCCTGCCTCTCACCCAATGACCACTGGAGCACCACTGGTGAGTTTAGTGTTTATTCTGAATCTGTATCTTAGAGTCTTTCCTACTAAAAATAAATCAGTTCATAAAATCTTGGGAGAAGATCTTTCCAGTGATCATGCTGATAACTAAGGGGAAATTTCCCACCACCTTCTGCATTGTCAGTTCACAAAAGATCTTTGTTCATCTTGTTTCCATTGGGTGAACAGACTGCACATGTCTGCAGGGTTTTTCCAGTCAAGCAGGACTCACCAGTTTGTTTTTTGAAGGGAGAAGAATACCTGATCATAACTTTGACCTTCTAGTTTTTAGAGTCAGGAGAGACACATGTCAGGACACACCCTTCACCAAACAGGGCAACAAAAAGTTAATGCATTTTTCACCTGAGAGCATCAGCCCTGATCCAGCCGTTCTCAGCTATGCATGTGTGTCAGTAAAACATAACTGGTTCAGTTAGATGTCATGTTAGCATGGGGACATATTTCAGACTCCTGCTGACAGCAATATCATCGAAACTTCCTGTTTTCAACCACAATATTGCAGCATGAAATCCAAATCATAGAACATCCATCCATCCATGTCTGCACCAGCTCATCCTTGCAGGGTTGTGGGGGTGGCTGGTGCCTACCTCCAGGGTGAGGTGGGGTTGCTGGTCCAACACAGATCAGCTGTGTTTATTTAATAGGGTGAATTATTTACCAGTTAGGTGTAGTTGTGTGTACCTCGGTGTTATTTAGGGGTGTCAGAGGACAGGGGGCTGATATGTAAACTCCTTTCACTTTTGTTTCTGCTGCTTTTGAAAATAAACAAGATGCTTGCTGAGTTTCTTTCATTCATGAATGAATCTGAACCAAACGGCACCAGAAACCGATCAGCCCGCTGAATGATCGGGTTGCCGTTTCTTTTATTCATGCAGAGGCTGAAGACCAACACTGACAACAGCTCCATGTTATGAGGAGCATAAAGAAGACAGAGGATATGATACAGCTGTAAACATCAGGGGAGCAGGTTGTCTGCTGTGATGTTCTGCTGCTGGACTTCTTCATCTTTATGAACACAGAGACAGTGACTACTTTCCCCGCCTTCTCTGGACCTTCTTTCTCATTTCTCCCCTTGCTTTCATTATCTTTCAATCTATGTCTATGTTTTTCTGATTGATGCACCCATTTCACAAAGATTTCACGCTCGAGGAATCCCAAATCTCCCTCACGACAAACAGATCAATTTTTATAGACTTTAAAGTTGCTGGTCATGAAAATGATTTGACTACCTTGAAGACCCCGCTGAATCGTGTGCTGGAGATGCATCTCGCCATGTTCAGTTGTTATCAGCTGATATCGTTTAGCATCAAGCCACTTTCTCTCATGCATGATGAGGAACTACAGAATGAGTGAGAGGACCGGATGGCTGCATCTGAAAGGATCTAAACATGATTATGATGTGTGTGATTTGATTTATGATGTTGGAGGCCTGCGACAGAAACAGCAGGTGGCTGAGCCTCTGAGCACCGATGTTTCCAAGCAATCCACCTGCCTCTTTGAGATATCATTGGCAGCCTGGAGTCAAGCTTTAGCCTGGTGGCTACCTGAAGAAAATTAGCTAAAAGTCCAACATGCAAACTCTGAACACAAACAGAGATAAACCTTTCATTGAGACGCATGGTGAACACGGCTACGGGAGCGAACACAAACGGCATAATTAAAATGCTGGTGTCTCCACCTGCAGGGATTTTCACAGCAAGCCGAGCCATCATGTTTGAGAGGTGAGCAGCACATTTTCATCTCATTCACAGAGCAAGGTGAGCCGCCTGCCTCACTACATGCTTTTCATTATCTTCATCATCTCTCCTCTCCTCTCCTGTTGGGTTTGGTGCAGGTCCGAACATCTGCTGCAATAATTAAAGCCAACAAGTTATTAGGAGGCATTTCTCACAGCGTGCCAGCATGTGAAGACTCCCTCTGCCTGCAGTACTTCTCATCTACACAAGAAACATTCTCTCATGAACCCTTCAGTCGTGGATTCTGTGTTTTATTGTGATTTCCTGTTGAAAGAAGCTACTTTCATTAAAAATGCATTCTCTGATACTGAGCAGCACCATAAAGTTGAGAAGAATCTGA
The DNA here is from genome assembly GCA_036173005.1 of Crenichthys baileyi. Lineage (NCBI taxonomy): Eukaryota > Metazoa > Chordata > Actinopteri > Cyprinodontiformes > Goodeidae > Crenichthys > Crenichthys baileyi. Next base: position 36,716 of record JAHHUM010002634.1, read on the forward strand.
CTCGTTCTTCCCCTGCTAGATACCCAGATGTGGGTTTGATCCTTAAAATGCATTCGGACTGATAGAAGCAAGACGTTCACTTCACAGTTTACCCTCCGAGGAGCCCCGATCGCCTCACTTCGTATCACAGGTTCAATGTTTAAAGGTTACACATAAACTGCAAAAATAGGACTCACATGCGCTGATATTCCACGGGGTTCAAATTTTATTTTTCACAAAATGATATATTGAAACTCCAGTTGACAACAAGAGTAATGTATGGGTCTAAATCGAGCTCCTTTTGTTGTGTTTTGTTGCAATATTGCACAGAAATAAAACTCAAATTAGCTTCATACAAAATTATCTGGATAAAACCCAAACATTGCACTCTGCACTTTGTAAGTTATTTTTGTGCATTTATATGTAAAATAATATTTCTTTGATTAGGGCTGAAGCTAATTTAAGGATTTAAAGTTTAAAAGTAAAGAATAATAATTGATGTCATTTTTTTACAGCATTTTTTCTGTAGGGACCAATTTTAGTCCCATGTTGAAGTTTTTCTGTTTAAATCTTGGCGGCATAAAGAAAACCTTCAACCTTTCCCATGAGACACAAAGTCACCACATCTAAAACATTATTGGTTGAAATCAAGAGGAGTTGTATGGTCTCAGACATGAGCAGGTCTTCTCCAGGTACTTTACCAAAGTACCTGGAGAAGTACCAGGTAAAAGCATGTACTTTAGGTAACTTGGCAATGCTAAGTTGTCCTCCTGGCAACCCTTAAGGGCCTTAAAATAAAAAACTCTTTTATAGCCGCAGTATAATCTCTGACTGAAGATTTTGGAGAAAATGTAACTTTATTTGAGCAAATTTATGCAGCTTAGGGAAAGAAAACATCAAATCAGAAATTCCTATTAAATAAATGTGGTTGAAGCATTTTTTGCATCTATCTTGTAAGAGAGTTCAGGAACTTTCAATGAATAATCTATGACTTCCTGTTTCTCTGGGGTGTAAATATCACGTGACAAAGACAAGACCCCATGAAACCCATTGATTTCTATTCCATCCAAGCAAAGTGCAAGTGAGGCGCAGCCTCCGCCTTGAGGTGGAGCTAATCAGCTTGTCTAACATTGGTTGAAGTTCACTGTCAGGAATACAAACAGCAGCACAAAATGCTCCCAATGCAGCAGAAGGTAGCTGGTCGATGTTGAGCTTCTTCTCAGGTCCATCACAGCTCTCTGGATCTCATCATCATCTCCCCTCAGCTGCTGTTTCTCCTCCAGTTTGGCTCCCTTTAACAGGATCTACTGGTGACTTTACCACTAGATAAATGCATCATTATCGCAGATTATTGCAGCTTTGTTATCGTCTGCTTTGAGAACTCTGGGTTGTATTCAACTGCAGATGAACGGGTTCCAGACCAGTTTTACCTCTGAAAGCTAAAGGTTTTTACAAGGAAACAGTCACTCACCTCCAGTGTTCCCAGCATCTCACCTGGTCACTGCAGGGTTTACACACATCTTTAGTCTGCATAAAAGGTCTCCCAAAGTAAGACTCTGGATGATATTTAAACCCCAGAGGGTGTAGTCATGGTCCAATAACTGTGTGAAAGAAGCAAACGTTCTTTATTCATTTTACTGATGTAGAAATCTCAGAGCTGTTTTTCCATCTTTTCTTCAAGCATTCAGAAATGTGATTAAATGTGTTTGACCACAGATTTCAGGGCTGGAAACCAGTCTTGAGTCTGACTAATTTTTACACAGCATCTAAGGCCCTCAGAGTGTTTTTGTGTGTGCCAACGTTGACAGGATCCAGTAAAACCTTCACCAGCCAGAATGGTTGACTGTGCTCCAGAGAGCAATGACTCGTAACACTGATGCGGGGGAGAGTAGATGGAAGGACAATCTGTGCTTGATTTACTTCTTTGTGGAGCTGCTCTGCCTGCTGAGATGTTAACATCCATCCCCAGTTTATGCTTTGCTCTTGTTTACATTCAAGCACTAAGTGTTTCCATTCATGTGGAGATCAGTTTAGAAGGAAGAACAGAGAAGGAAATGATTTAAAGCTGCTGATGAATAAAGAGAGGAGCCAGAAGAAAGATGGTCTAACAATGCTGGGAAACATAGGAGCAGAAGGAAGCTGTGACGCAGGTTTGGTGTCCAGAAGAGGCAGGTGCAGAGCACCGTGGAGGCCGTCTGTAGTCATCTAGGTCTAATCAGAGCAGGAAATGATGCGCTGCGTAGTTTGTCCATTCCCAGATGGGGCTGGACACAGGTGAGTCTGATTAATGAGGAAGCGGCTATCCGCGTCTCTGGTAAACAGCAAACAGACACCATTCATAAATCAGTGCATGATTGTTCTCAGCTGGACAGGATGGAGCTCATTCACTTTTAATCAGTCCCAAAACAATGTCTTATGAGAGATCTGCAGTTATGGAGGGAATATAGAACAAAAGCAGACACCTGAGAGCGGTCCAGATCTTTTCCTGTCAGGTTTGTTGATTCTGGTTTAATTCTAAGTCACTGACACCGAGACCAGCAGCAGAGAAACAGATCACAGCATTTTATATATTGCAACAAAGCTCCTGGCTGGTGTGGCCGGGTTTGGGGCTGGGTCCCCGAAAACATTTAGCTATACCCGTGCAGAATTATCTGTGCACATATATCTGTGCATATATACAGGATCTGTGCACATATTGCTTCCTCCACAACTGCAACAGGAGCTGCGATTTGTTTTCTCAGAGTGATTTTCTGACCTTTAGCTGCAGGGCTGATTAATGTATTTACAAGTTGTGACCGCGGCTTGTTTCTCTTAGTTTGCAGGGATTCATATGACCTTCTACACATCCTGTGACCTTCACACTGCTGCTCCAATCACCAGCTGACCTTAACGAAGTAACAGAGCAATGAGAAATCAGTTGACAAAAGTGTTGATACAGCAAATAAATTTGGAAACATTATCAATGTAACTATTTTAACAATAGTGTAAACAGTCTTGTTGCCCAATTAAAAGTCCAAATAATAAGTTTTATTTTGAGATGGACCTCAGCCTGAGTCTCAACATCATGTTCCAGCAACAAAATGTCATATTTTCAGAATAAAGGGCAGAAAAATGTTGTTTGAAAAATGAGTTGTCCAACTACTGCAGCTGTTTGCATGTGAGTTTTACAAAAATGATGTTGTTCAACAGAATGTTTGAGAGTGTTTAAACTCTAACAATGTTGGAATGTTTCATTTCCTGGATTATTTAGCAAACCCAGTTCTGGGACTGAACATGGACCCATCCAGTCCTGGGTTTGGGTTTGACCCAGCATGCTGGGTTTGTATGATCTGCTGAACTCTGGTTTTCTAGACATGCTGCTTCTGATCAGTTTGTTGTAATTCTACTGGATTCCTGATTTGTTTTCTGTGTTCCTTCTGTTCACCTCCAGCCAGCCTAGCTCAGATGTCCCAGTTCAGGTTCTGCCACAGCTGCTTCACACCAGTGGTTCCAATCACCTGTTCCCTCCTCCCAGTATACATGCTCCTAGTTTTCATCCACTCCTGTTGTTGATCAACATGAGCTCTCGGTTCTTCTGTTGTCTTTCTTGTATTTGGAGTCGGAACCATTCAATAAATTATTCTGCAGACCCTCCCTGCACATCTGTGACTCAGTAAAATGACATAAAATATTGTTTTAGTCACAAAAACTGTAATTTAAAGTTTAATATCTAAAAGGTTTGTAGCTTATTTTTCACAATGTTACTGGAACAGTTTTGTAAAAATGCAGCTAAAATGGAACCAGGGATGCATGATTTCCACTTTATTGGACTGATGAGTAACTAAAATGTTCTCCCAACATTTAATAATTTCTTCAACATTTCAACAATTATATTTTAGTCCTTATTAGTTCTGTGATGGTACCACTGGAGGTACCGTTGTCATTCTCAGCAGGTTCAGCGTTTCTGGCTGGCTGCCAGCCCGGGGGCTTTGAAGGTTTTTTCTGCCCTTACACTGGTTGGACAGTAGGTGGCGGTGTATGAAGTGACACATCAGAGTCCAATGACTTGGCTTTTACCATAAACACTGTGGTGACCACCAGCATGTAATAACCCATCTGCTGCCATGACTGAGGACGGTTCTACAAACACAGAACAGGCTGAGAGAAAAATACCAACAAGACACATTACAAAGCAAATTGGCTTGTTGAAGTCATTGATTTAGGTGAATGATCAACACCAAAAGGTGTTGAATGTTTGTTTCATCGTTAAAAACAAGTCCATTTTTAGGTGTTGTTGCTTTTCTCCGTGTATCTTAGCTTTACACACAGGTTTGGTCATAGACTGACAGAAGGCAAACCAAGGAGCAACCAGAGTCTACAGAGAGAAGGTCTGCCAAGAAAAGCACATCAATGAAACAAAACTATGTTCCAGAAAAACACAAGCAGTAAAAAATGTCCTTGTTGCATCAGCCTCCATGTTTGCTATTCTGTTCTTTTTCTTTCACTGGCCTCATTTTTAAAGGAGGTAGAATCTCTAGGTAAGCATGAAAGGGCACAAAAATAGATCATATTCAAGCGCAGCAACAGTCCTGGTCTGAATAATGGCTTTCCCTGAATCTGTAGCATAGAATCAGCAGTTTGGAATGTTACCAAGATCCACATTCATACACCTGCATGTAGAAAACACCATCTAAACAGTTCAGAGCTGGCAACGAGCAATATGCACAGCAATTCCAGCAAATCCCGAAAGACTAAGCATACTCCAGGGACAAATAAAAACCACCGAGATAATTACAAGATAACCCCATGCATTACTTACAGTAAAACATGGTAGAGGGTCTGTCATGCTGTGGGACTGTTTGTTGCCTGTCATACTGAAGGTAAAATAAAAGTTTGAAAACTGTCCACAAAGAAGTGAGAGGTTGCAGACTTGCTCAGAAAGACAATAATCTACAAGTAAGGTTGAAATTTTTCAGTGTTTTCAGCAAAGTGACCCGTTTTTTTTGGACATGCCGAGTTGTGCGTAAAACATTGCGCCGCAAGATTTTTGTGCGTAAGTACGCTTCGTACATGAGGCCCCTGCTAACAAATGTTTTAAAATAACCGAGGCATATTTTCCACATGCATCACAAATATGGTTCAACCTTTAGACTAGGAGATGTCTAACATGTTCTGTCCAGTAGACCATATAGGCTCCACTCCAGCAGTCCAGCAAGGATGACTTGGTTTATGGAAGCTCACATTTTCTTGGAAAAATCCCACTCGACTGGTGATGTATGTGAATCCAGATGTAGTGTAAGGACTAATTACTAAACTCTCCCAGTCTGCTCCACTGTCTCATTGATCTGTGTTCACTGGGACTCTCTATTGATCTCCAACAGCAACAATACAACTACTATTCAAAGGGTGGTGCTAAACACGCATCAGATAAAGAAAACAATGGGTCCGATCAGCCCCTCAAAGACTTGAGACTTGACTTGGATTTGTGGTTAAAGATACTCGACAAAGACTGAACTCTCAAAGACTTGAGACATGACTTTGGGTTAGAGATTTGAGACTCAAGAACATTCCTCTCAAAGAAGTGAGACTTGACTTGAACTTGCCCCTCAGATACTTGAGATTTGACTTTGGATTAAAGATTTGAGATTTGAATTGGACCTACTTCTTAAAGACTTGACTTGCACTTTCCTCCCAAAGACTTGAGACTTAACTTTGGATAAGATGCTTGAGACTTGTCTTTAGGTAAAAGATTTGAGACTCGACCAGGACTTGCTTCTCAGAGATTTGAAACGTGACATGGATGTTTTTCTTGAAAACTTGACTTGGACTTGATAAAAATGACTTGTGAAGAGGCTTGGTTCTCACTGGTCTTTTGAACCTGTATGGCCTGATGGGTGCAACCACAGACCACAGCACAAAGACAGTTTAGTTTTATGGTTTCAAAACCAGATGGATAAAAATGTATTTCAATATTCTAATGATAGAAAATTGTGTAAATTGTTAATGTGTTTGTGGAGATTATTGGTATTAATTATGAATATTGTAGATGTCCATGTGGCGGTTAAAACAATCTGACTGGGCTGTTCATACAGGAATATTATCAGTGTAAAGATATGACTGCTTTCTGTTTCCCAATGATTTTCTGTCCAGTTTGGTGGATAACACAACTTCCATTATCTCCTGAAACTCAAGAGCTTAACCATAAACGACTATTTCACCAATCAATACAGTAATTTCATACAGGAATATATGAGAAGCTACAAATGGGGGCTTACAAAGAGGGGGGGGGCAAAGAACAATGTCACTTTTTATTCCCAGGAGGCAGCGGATAAAAGCGGACATCAGTGTCTTTGTCTGGCAGCAGCGGGTATCACTACACAAACGGACGATTGGACACTTTTATCTGCTGTCTTTGATGTTGATGAGGTCGCAGACGCAGGTTCAAGGACGACTGTCAGAGGGGCGGGGCTATACAGGCAGACAGGAAGGAGAGAGAGTGTGTTTGAGAGGTCCCTGAATGAGAAACATTAATGTGAGAGGAAAGAGTTGGACCAGACGAAACAGAATCAGAACCAGACCGTCTGCTCCTTAAACATTTACCTGTTCCTGCCTATGTTGAGGCGAGAAATCGCTGTTTGATTCCATTACACTTCTATTACACCTGTAGTTAATGGCTGTGTCACAGTCTATTACCTGCATTCATCTTTGCCTCTAATATATAACAGAACGTCAGCGCTGAACAAAGACAGATGACTGTGGCTCGTCGCCACAGCAGAGCGGCTCGTTCCCTGCAGCCATGCAGAGGATGAAGCCTTACTGTTATATACTGAAGACTGAAACGTTAACACAGACATTAATCTCAGTCTGCCTCACCATCATCACAGTGACAACCATGCAGTCTGATGATAACACTAAATGGAAAGAAGTCATTTTAATCTAATGAGAAAGATGCAGATTTGTGCCAGTGGAGTCCCAGGATTTAAATGTCCACTCATATTTGGTGTGACAGACAGAACAACAACATAGAGACAGTGAAGAAGAGCTGATCATTCACTGTGTCTAAAAAAATGAAATGCTTTCAAGTTTTATTCATACCTCACCTCCAGACTGCTGTTCAACCACTGTTCCTATGAAAGCAAGAATAAACAGTGAAGTCCCAGAGAGGCTGAGTCCCCTTTGACCTCCAACTATCACATTCTGCATGGTGAGGCCAAAGGGTCAGATGTTTGTGGTGTAGGAGAAGGAGGAAGCAGTGGCACAATATACTTCAAAGTTTGCATAAAATCACAGCAGTACACCACCAACAAATGATGACATATACAAAAAATAATTTCCTTACTGTTTTTTTTAAAAACCCCTTTAAATATCACGGTTTATTTGCAAAGTTGGGAAAACCCGGGACAGGGGGTTTTTTCTGGGGGTTTTCTTATTGGGGCACGCTCATGTTTTTTTAGAAACCCCCGGAAAGGGGACCCGAGGGACCCATAAAAGGGGAAAAAAATAACCTGAAACTTGGTGCTGGCCCTTTTCCCTGAGAGAAAAATTTGTTTCCTGGTCCCAATAAATTTTTGGGTGTGTTTTTTTTAAAACTTTTAAAACCCGACACATTAAGTCTTGTGATCAAGGAGGAAAAAAAAAGCCCGCACCCCCCGGGTGCGCCCCCGCCCCCGGGTTGGAAGGCGGAGGCCCAGGCCGAGTAACCCCTTTTTAAATTAAAAACCGTTTAATGGTGCCAGCCAAATGGAAAATCACCCCTGAATAAATGAGGGATCTCAAAGACTGTGCAGAAAAAGAAGTGTCCTTCTCAGTGCAAAACAGTCAGTGTTCCAGGGCAAAAAAGGGTTTGGGGTGGGGGTACACAAATTTCCCAAAAAATGAGATAAAAAAACCTTTTAAAATGGCGAAAACCAACCTTAAGGGGTCCGGGGGTTTTTACACCCCATTTTCGGGGAAAAAAGTTTGGGGCCTTCATAGATAAAAACATCCGAAATTGTTTAAAGAGATGGAATCTCCCAAAAGAAAACAAAGTAATATTTTAATATAGGGATTTTAAACCCACTGTACTCTGTCCTGCAGGGGGATATTTTTTTAACCAAAAAATTCAGCATTTTTTGGGGCCTTTAACAATCCCACTCTGTAAAACTGGGGTTTTTATTGCTTTTCCCCCTTAGGGTTTTTAAAATGTTTACACTAAAATTGAAAAATTTTAAAAAAGGGGTTTTGGGGGTCAAGCCCCCAAAATTTTAATAAGGGAGAGGGCTGATAGCCCCTCATCAAAAAACATTTAAAAAACGGGTGAAAATTTGCAACATTTGGGGATAAGGGGGTTTTATTAGTATTTCTAGTCTCGGGGAGGGGGGGCTGTTTTGGGATTTTGCCTTTCTGTTGGAAAAAGGGGGTTTTAAATTAAATTTCAAATTATCTTTCTTTTGAAAATTTGCTGTTAAACCCTCCCCCCCCAGTAGTTTAAAACCAAACCCAAAACAGTAACTCCAATTTGGGTGTATTTTTTGGCCTGACCCAAATAGAGGCGCAATGGGTTTCCAGTACGATGCTTGGTTTGTCTGAAATATGCATCAATAAGGACAATGCCTGCATTTAAGAGTTAGTTTGGATTTTTGGAAGAGGTTCTGTTAAGTAATTATCAGTAATAATTGTCTTACCTGTATTGAAAGGTGGCCTTTTCCCCTTTTAAAACTTGTTGGAAAAAAAAATAACCCTCAGGGCGTGTAAAATAAAAAGCATTTTTTGTTTCACTGAATTCAAACTGGTTTTAAACACCGTCCAAAATTTAAAAAGGTTTTCCCGTTTTAAATTTAGCTCAGGTTGAGCGCTGCATTTTTTACAGGGAGACCGGGTGGTTTTTCCGATTTTTTTCCCGCCGATTCCCAAAATTTCTACGTGAAGCTACCATGTTGGAGGCTCCTGGTTGTCGACCCGCCCAGCTTAGAACCGAGTAAACTTTTCGGGTTTTGTGTCAGTTATGTAGCAAAAGTGAAGATGGCTGGTTCGTGAGCTTTCCGGGTCTCCTGGATATTTGGAAAAATTATCCAAATGGACTCATGATCGGTTGACACAGCGTACTACTGCTTAACTTGGTAGCTGCACCACTCTGAGGATGTACTTACTCTTCTAACGAGCTCACATATGACATCTTTCTACAACATGTAAGGGAACTATTATCAATAACTTTATAGAAAGTGACCTCAAAAATCCAAACTAATCCAAAAACAGGCAGTTTGACGTGAATTTGTGACAATAGTCAGTACAATCCTCCAGCAGAGATCTTTTTATTAGGTCAAATGTGATGTTTACACAGTGTAGAAGCAGATATTAGCAACACTTGCATTTGTCCTTGTTGTTTTATTTCTTTGTATTTATTTTTCTGCTGCTTATTCCAATCAAAGCAGCTGTTATACAGAATGAGGGTTAAAAATCCTGACAGAGTGGCAATTTTGTAGCAGAGGTGAAGGCAGATGTGGATGAGACCCGGTCTCATCTGGGCCTTTAACTGAGCCACTCTGAGATGAGGCTCTCAGAGCTCCTCTGTGCTCCGGTGCTGCGGCTCTTTGTCCCCGGTAGAAACTCTTTTAGACTTCTCCATCGACCTGATTCTCTTTCACATTTCATGAGACCTAATCAATACAGGCTAAAGCACCACAAGAAAAATGGTTTGAAGGAAACCGCAGAGAAGGACACATGAAAGAGAGGCCTTCCACCTTCCTGCAAAAAGATACCACTCCAAATTCACATAACGTCCTTCAGAACATAACCCGGCACTAAAGGGACAGGACCCAGGGGCTGAAGCTGTTTTATTTCACCATTTCTCTCCCCTGTCCTCATCCCCAGACCCTCATAAAGCTTTGTCACAAGCTAATTATTCTCAGAAACAATGAAAAATCTCACAGGATGGCAGCCTGTACAAAGCTTACTGCCTAAACCTCTTGGCCTACAGAACCACAGAACCTTTATTGTCACTTTTGTTAATGAAGAAAAGTTTGTATGCAGTCTCTGGTCCATTTTAATCTAGATTAATTTTTTGACAGCTCTCATTATGAGTGTTATTAAGCTGCACCCGGAAGCACAACAGGGCTGTTGACCTGAGCAGCAGTTGGAATAAATCTCTTCATCATTAGGAGGCCGCTGGCACCCAGGAAGGATGAGGAACACAAGGACAATGAAGAATGGAATAAAATCTGCATGACCAAATGGGTTTTTATTAATGCAACTAATGATTTACTCCAAACCGCCTGAAGTATTCACTGTCTGCACTCACATATGAACCTGAGAAACATCTCATTAATAAAGGGCTTTGAAATGATGCTGACCCACCAGAATGCTGCTTAGCCATAGAAACCCGTTCCATGAAACTCTCACACTGTTGCTGAGCTAATCTGAAGACAACATGAAGTTTAGAGGTCTGTATTTCAAGCCAGCTGTTTCACCCTCATTCTTACGTTAAAACAAAACGTCAGAGGAGACAGAAGAAGAAATAATTTTCTGTTAGCAGAAAGGAAGCAGGCTGTCAGTTTAGCATGGTCTTCTTATAGGAGCACGTTCATACAGCTGGTCATGCATCAAGTCAGGACCCGTCACCGCTAAGGTCTATTAACTCAACCCACATTAAATAACTCATCTAATATAGAACCTGCCCCATCTACAAACAGGCTAACAGTAGCTTTGTCAGCACATTCTTAAAAATCCATTTATTTGTAGGAGTCCGTAGTGACCAGAACCAGACTACCCGTAACACCTAGGTCTAGGTACGCTGTGGATGTCTGAAGGATTGTCACTCAGCATTGAAGGGGTTAATTAACCCTTTCAGCCACAGAGAACACTGCATTGGTTCATAAACTCTTCTCTTGTTTATGGTACTCGCATATTTATGTTAGCTACTTCATCGCGGGTCACTCCATATACAGTGCCCCCTACTGGGCAAAAACAAAAAAATTCTTACAATCTGCAAACCGGCAGTAAGCCAGAAAACCTCAGGAATATATGGCCAGTCTTTGTGTGGTCTAAGACCCATCAGGTAAATAAAATGGGTAAAATCAATTAACAAATAAGGGTTCTTAAAAAGTTGAAATGTTCATTTTATGTTGGGAGGAAATTACAATCAATCATCTGTTCATTATATAAGACATCATGTATAATTGGCTATGTTTCTGAAATCTGCCCAGTGTCAGTTAATTTATAAAAAAATATTTATAACCAGACTAGTTGGAGCAAAGTGCACCACAACACGATAAAACAATTAAATAACCTGAAATCATAAAAAAACAATAAGAAATTACAATGAGAATAAAAAAATAGATGCAAATTAAAAGAGGGCTAAAAACATTAAGAAATAAAAACATTTTATTCATTCATCTTCTATACTGCAAGAGGCAGGCCTGGACAGGTTCATCGCAACACAGGACAAACAACCATGCACACACTCAGTCACAAGGGGCACTAAGGGGAGTTTAGAGAAAGCAATCAACCTAACAGTCATGGACTGTGGGAGGAAGCTAGAGTACCTGGAGAGAACCCACGTATGCACAGGGAGAACATGTAAACTCCATGCAGAAAGACCGCCGGGAGGCGAACCCAGGAGAAGAATATAGAATATATATACCATATTCATATATATATATGAATATATACATGAATATATATATATATATATATATATATATATATATATAATATATATATCAATTTATCAACTCTTAGATGATCTTTGTCATCATTTCCTCTGCACTAAAACCAAACATCTATGATAAAATCAGCAGCTCACCCATTATTAGAGGGGAATATGTTATGAATAGCAGCAGCACCAGAATCCCTGCATCACAACAAATGCCTAATAATGCCGAAGTGCACCATTCCAGTGAATTTAGCTAACCTGTGGTTCCTCTATTTGCACAGTGAGACCATAAACTATAAACCCGACGTCATAATGGTTCAGGATCATTCATTAAAAACAACAAACCTTCATTACATCAGGTCTAGTACCTCAGGTACAGGACCTGGTGAGTCTCCTTAGAACTCAGGTTCTGATTTTGAAAGATCCGAACACAGTGCTGAATGTTACTGATATCCCAACACAGCACAGGCTGGATCTCTCTGGGAAATATCTACACGGACCTAGATGGTCTGATAAACTGAATGAAATGGTCATTTGTGTCAGACTATGGTAAACTGGTATTTAAACTGGACCAACACAGGGTTCCTTAGGTTCACCTCCCTGAAGCAGAACTGAGTGGCTACTGTATTGTTTTAGACCTGAATTTAACTGAATTATCCTTTCAGTAACAGGTACTGCATTAAGAGGTGAGATATGACACAATAGCTTCAGCTTCTAGCATTACATATAACATGTGAAAAATGGGCTCAGTGAGCATTATACCTCCCTTTTTCCACATTTAGCTGATATAAGGCCTTTTAACAAGACTGTTCCATGAAATGGTTGCAAAGAAAAGCCCATTTTTAATCATAACCAAATATCATATTTCAGAACCAGAAAACCTTAAAATCTCCAGAGGATAAAAAAAAACAAATTGCATTACTTTTTCAAAGCAGAAAGTCTTTTAAAAAACATGCTTTTCTGAGACAAAACAGGTTTTGGAGCCACATCTCTCTGAATCAGACATGCACTTCTATGGCTGAATATGTAGCGCACCTTACTGCACCATCTACAACTGCCCCACTGTCTATTGCTGTAAACAGCAAACCCCATTCTTTTAAATGCTTGGCCACATGTGGGCAAAACAGAAAACGAAGGAGTGAGCACTCCTACTTTCCCCTAAGAGTCCTTGTGCAGGAAACGTGGTTTAGCTTGATGAAAGAAAACATGTGAAGGCGACAGATTTCTCCTAAATTTAGTCTCCAGGGTCATTTTTTGCCCCAGTAGTTATGAGACTACTTGAAACTGTAATGGAAGGAACAACCCCAAGAAAAGAGATGAGGAAACAAAACATGTTATGTCACGGCTACAGCAGATAGCTCTAGCAGTGAGTTGGCGGCCAGACCACCAAGGTGACTGTGAACATAAAGTTTTTCAGGTAATATGGTGCATTATTTTTAGCTGTAGTCTGTTTTCTGTCAGTGCTAAACACCGGCTAGCATCCACTGCTCTTGTTTTTAAATGAAATTAGTCACTGCTCTCTCCTAACAGGTTTGCATGCTGCTTATCTACAATGTCTGAGCTAAATGCAGGTAAGGCCTTTCACTAAGGCTGCAGTCTGACTCTCTAGCAGCATTTTAAGCTCCCTTCCACCTGCTACATGTCTACCAATAGCCTGAAGAGACCTTCAGGCCAACAGAGGAGCAGAAAACCAACTGAAATGGCCTTAAAGAGTTTGAGTCCCATTGCTCCTTCACTGTAGTGCAGTTAATAGTTTCCACATAATACACAGACTGGACACATTTAGAAAAGTGAGACTTTCAGCTGTTTCCATTCACTGACGTCCTGTTTCACTGCATGTGCTAACATGAAGTATTCTGGTAATGCTAGAAGAAATGGGAATACTGGGAATACAAACAATCGTTACTCTTGGTGCTGGCTTCTTCCTCTCACAGCAGTGGTGGACCTGGTGAGAAGATATGCAACCTTCATGTGATGATGCATCCTCTTCCCAGACCCAGACCTTCAGAGGATGCTGTGACAGAAATTCAACGCTCAGTTTTGCTGTGATCTTTAGAGGAAGAGGAACCAGGCAAAGCTGGAGCTGAAATGGATCACTTACTCAGGGTCGATATTTTAATGTTTTAAGGTCACAACTGCTTTGTCAAGCGTTTGCAACAGAAGGAAAAAGCTGAATCTTTCAAGTTACTGGTTCTGCTCCAGCTTCCTCCTCTGCCACATGCTGATGTGCCCTTGGGCAACATGTGTGACTGGGTGAATGTGGCTCTGGTTTAAAGCTTTGGGTGGTTAGTATGACTAGAAAAGCTCTCAGTCCATTGAGCCTATAGTTGCATGCTGTTTGTAGAAGCATCAGTGACAGTCAAGTGGGTCACGCCAGGCCAAACAGGAACCAGCAGTTAGTTAGACAGGGTTGTGTTTTGACAGAAGAAAAGCCCCCACAGTCATTTTCCTACATGATCCTCAGACATATCCAATATTTTATCATCATCCTTAGTTTTCTTTCTGGGCGCTCCATCCCTCTAGTGTCCTTTCTTTTTGCTTAGTGTCCATATTTTCCTGCTCTCCTCCTCTGACATCAGCTTATTATGTACGACTCTTCCACTGAAGGACTTTGTGGATCTGACAGCTTGTCATGGATTAGTTTTAAATGAGAAGTTATATTTCAGCCACATTTCATTGTGCTGCTTTTTTAATGTGATATGTCGACCTTGCTTTAAAAATACAGCATCTTTATTCCTCCATCCCTCCTTCACTTCTCCCTCTGTCGACTGTTGGCCTGCCATCACACACCTTTATTCATCTTCTGAAGCCGCGGCCCATTCAATTAGCCATCTGCTCGCCCGGTCCACAGCAGCGGTGCGACCAGCAGGTTTGATGATGCCGACCTCTGGGATCAGGACAGCAGAATGGTCCCGCAATCAGCCGTGTTGATTACTCCCTTAACCACTGCAGAGCAACCAATTTACAGCACAAGCTGTGAACCTGCTAGTCTGCACGGCGACCGCAAGGAAATTAGATGTGATGTTTTCTACCTGAAATTCCCTTTAGGTGGAAACGAAATAAAAACACAGCATGTTAAACATATTCAGCATGAATCAATTTATGGCCCGAAGTGGGAACCTACACTGTTTGTGGCTGAAGCTGTAGATACTGTTTTCTCTACATGTTAGGAGCAAATTATGCTCAGTCAGTAAAATTATTATTATACACAGATGGTCTCTATAATATTCCTTGCTGGGCATTGGTCAGTATAACCTTCAGTAAACACACCCCAGTTTAAGGTTATTTCAGCTGCTGCTAAATTATATCATGTTTATTTTTTGTTTTATATTAATGCTGTATTCAACATTTTTTATTGTTATTTTCACACGTAGAAGAAAGAATACCATGATCCTGATTTTCATCTGTGATCATTTTCTTGTTATGTTCTTATGTTATGTTTTTAGTTCATTTTCTCTGTGCTGTTTATGGTTATTAAGGTGTAGTTCATGTCTTTGTGTTTAGTTTTTTCTCATGTTCTTTATTCCTTGAGTTATTTTCTGATAGATGTTTCCCTCAGTTTTCTGCTCTGTTGTGGTTAATTAGTCTCTCTCCTTCAGCTGCTACTCCTTCCATCTGATTGGCTCTTCTGGTTTGCTCTCCCACCCTACCTCAGTGTATATAATCTACTTTTTACCATCAATTCCTGCTGGATTGCCTCCGTTCTCTGCCAGGTTCCTCATCTCTCTGTCTTTCAGTGCCTGCTCCAGGTCCTGAGCTTCATGTCTCTTCTCCATACACTGGATAATTTTTATATGTTTGCATGTAAGTATTTTTGTAATTCTTCACTCTTGAGTCCTTCATAAAATGAAGACATGACAGAATGTGCTTGACACAAAAAGTACAGAGACTTGTGTTCAATGGATTGTTTGTTTGTTGTACAAAGCTTGATGATTCCCCTTCACATATCTGCACCCCTGCAGAGCAGATATAGGACATGATGTTCTTGGTTTTCCAGTGATGTCCCACACTATTACACTGCCTCCACCATAAACTGATCGGTGGAGGCACAGAGGATTTGGAAAGTGCTTCATGAGAGCAACACACAGCTCTGCTACTCAACCCACAAATACATTTTTCTGGAATGAGGCACCATTTAAAGGGAAATGAACAGGATTTGCAGTAATATAGGCTTTACTGAAGAGAAACTACAAACAGATCCTCAGTTTCATTATTTTTACAGCAGATAAAAAAATCTGCATGAACAAACTGTAAAATGTTTTATTATATTTGGCTCCTGTAATGAGTTTGTAATTTTAATCACAAGCTCTAATTAGTTGTGTTTACATCGTTTTAGTTACTTATTGGCTTTTATTTCGATTTAGGCAGCAGAATAAACAAGATGTTGTAGCTTAAGTGAGGAGTAAGTCCATCCAGTTAGAAATACGCTCCACGGAGGGAAACAAGGTGTTCATCAGGTCCAAACTCACATGGAGGAGAACTTGGTGCTGCTCACCCAGCCCTCTGCTCACATTATTCTCTATCTTTGTGAAGCTGCAGGGACCGAGCAGTGATCCTGTTCCTAATTAGACGTGATGGTTAAAGCAGCCAAACAAGGAACAGTCAGTCAGTCTGACAGGAATCTAATGAGCCACAAGTGTTTGGAGCCAATAGGAACCTCCTACTGTGTTCAAACTGTCTCTGTGTTGCAGGAACAGCAGGAAAAACTTTGTTTCCTCCTGAGTTACAGCAGAAACCTCAAACATTAAGATGACTAATGATTAAAAAGAAAAACCAAACAAATAAAGGGACAATTATAAAGAAAAGTGAGAGTCACTTGCATGAATCAGTGTAATAATGATCTAGACGATGGTTTGCTTCAAGAAGAGCGATTTAAATAAATCCCATCATCGCGTTGAGGCAGATTTAATATCAGAGAGGAGACAGAAAACCAAGGAGAGGAGAGAAATAAAACGGTATCTGACAGATGAAAAACAGAGACAAAGAGGTGGAACGGGGTGAGGTCTTCTCCTAATAAATTCAGAACAGAGCCGAACCAATTTCCATTCTTAACTTGGCCGGACCAGCTGATGATTAGGAACAAAGCTGGGGTCACCTTGCTCCCATTCTCCTTTCTTCATCCCAAATTAGGAACACTTATGGATTCATGACATACATGGAGAAGATGTGCCAGTATATAAAACAGGATGCTCAGAGGTAATAGGTGAGACATTTTGTCCCACTAAAACCACCAACCTTAGTGTCTTTTATTTGGACTTTATGTAACAAACCAAGGTTAATTGGTCTCTCTAAATTACGCTTAGGCATGAATGGTTTTGTGTATGGTGTGTCTCTGTGTTGCCCTGCAGTGGACTGGCAACCCGTCAAGGGTGGACTCCTCCTCTCCCCCGTGGTTATAGAAGCGGTTATAGAAGATGAATGGATGAATGTAGCAAACCAACACAAAGAAGAACCTAAATGTTTAGTGGACGGAAACTGATTCATGATTTTCATATTTTATTCAGAGAATGTGGCGTGCATTTGGATTGGGTCTTCCTGAATCAATACCAGAACCACCTTTTGCTGCAGTTCTGTTAGGGGTTTGTCTCCCCAAGCTTTACAGATCAGCTTAGTCAGATTGGATGGAGAACATCTGAGAACATTGGTTTTCAAGTCTTGCCACAGATTCTCAACTGGATTTAGGTTTGGACTTGGACTACACCATTTTAACACATATATCTGCTTTGATCTAAACCATCCCATAATATCTGGCTGTATGTTGATGGTGGTTGTTCTTCTGGAAGGTGAACCTCCACCCCAGTCTCCAGTCTTCTGCAGCCAGGTTTACTTCCACGATAGTCCTGGATTTAGCTCCATCCATCAACTCTGACCAGCTTTCCTGTCCCTGCTGAAGAAATGCAACCCCACAGCATGATGCTGCCACCACCTTGTTTCTTGATGAGGATGGTTTGTTCACTAAAACACGTTTTACTTTAATTTATTACTGAATAGAACAGCTTTTAAATGAACTTCCTGTTTGACAGGTCATTGTAACTTCAAGCCACACTTTATCTTATCTCTGCATTATCAAAGCCGAGCCAAGTTTACGTCAGTGACTGCAGAGTTTCCTAAATATATTGGGTTCTGGTATCTTTGGGCTCCTGGCCAACAGGTTTAGGGTTACTGCACATTCATATGTGGAGGAAAACTTGTGTTCAAAAACATATTTACTAGGATACGTTTATATTCAGAGGTTCCTCTTATAATGTCAATACAACGGGCCCAAAGGTGGATCCTTGAGGGACACCACAAACTAAAGCAGCTGTAGATGAACAGAGAGGAATCTAGAAGATAAATAAGACATCAACCACACTATGAGTTCCAACTAGTTTGACTCATAAATTACATTCAGAACCATCCGGTTCTGATGGTCTGAGCAGCAGACTGAAGGGCCAGAAAATAACTTCTAATTATAGTTTCACCAGAGTGTTAGGAAGCATTCTTTATGAGAGCTTGTTTCTTTCTTGGCACAGGATGAAATATTCAGCTGAGAAAATGCTTTAAAAGGTCACTAAGAGTCTTCACCTACTGTGCAACAACAGAGGAGTTTCCAAATGTTTTGGTTGTTTAACTGTGGGTCCAGAAGTAGCGCAGAAAAGTGGAGGGCAGATCCGACATTAACCTTTCATTACTTCAGAAAACACTTGTGTTCTGGGAGGTGACTTTATAAGTTAGTAAATAGACTGAAGATTGGTCCCTACATTATATACTATAACCTAAATGTGAGTACAGTTAACAATGGATTGGTTGAAGGCTGATATAATTATTGCTTTATTTAATGCTTAATAATGCTTTATAATCATCGGGTCTTCAGGGTGGGCTGTGAACGTCTTCTGATTCCTCTGAATCCAAATATTAATAACAAGCAGCCCAGTAAATCCAACTGATGGAAATGTTCCTTTTAAACAAGGCAGCAGCTGTTTGGTGGCCAAGTAATCAATACCTGACCTGATGTTAACTGTCTAATTAGAAGCATTGACTAAAAGGAGACCTACTCGGCGTCATCCAGCCTATATTTTACTTAAGAGTGGAGACAGAGATTCACATGGCAAACAACGACAACAATTTTCCTGAAGAACGAAAGAACTATAAATACAATTAGTTCTTTAATAAAACTGCAATATAAAATCTATAGTTTCCTGGCATATCCTTCTATCATAGCAACGTCACTGTAACAACCAAACACAGCGACCAAAATGATGTTTTTATTACTGCATCACCATATGCTCCCTCTGTGAACATGCAGATCAAAGAGTCACCCAAGGTGCATTCATTTCCTGCACAGCCAAGATAGAAGCGGTGCCAACGTGATCTCAGACAACAGGCCAAAAATAGTCTGTTTCAATGAGGCGAACAAAGGAGCACAGCCGAGCAGTAAGAGCAGGAGATGAAAGTAACCAAACCCCCCAGCTTTACCCCTACCCCAACCCTCCACCCAGACCGTTTAAAGTGTTGATTTTAAAACACCGCCATTTTGGATATTGGGTACATTTTAAAATGAACGGTGTAAATGTTTTAATGCTCTACTTTGTCTGGACAGAGTTAGTGACATTTGCTGTGATGTCATCAACCTGTTTATTTCATACTTAATGATGGCCTGACCATCTGGGGATGAAAGTGCAATGCTCTATACACAGTTTAGGAGCACTACCAAGAGGTCAAATGACTATTAGCTGAACTAATCAGAAATGGGTCTTTCCTGGAACCACTTTAAGCAATCAGCATGCCGAAGTCAGTGCATATTCATCAGTGTACACAGAGAGGCTGCATAGCATTGCATGAGAGCAAGTAACGTGCTCATTGTTGTGACATCTGGGTGCAGAAGCTCAGATGCTAACTCTAGGATAGCTTTGCTGAGTTGATGACGTCATCAGGCGTGCCACAGTATCAGACGTGTAGAAAGGCAACGGTAGTGTGATGCAACAGTGTGATAAGTCATTACCTTTTTATGCATTTCAGCCAAATTTCATGTTGACTTACCAACGACACTAATAATGTTGTTCCTTCTAAAATGGACCTGATTTTAGAACCTGGTTCTCAAACAAAACCATAAAGCTTAATTGTTACCATGACATTAAAGACAAATATGGTCAGAAATCATCATCATCAGAGTTCATTAGCACTTGTTTGTAGTGTTTTAATTAGCCATCACGCTAGCTCGCTACCATGGCAGCTAAGCCCACAAAGGTTGAAAGAAGAAGAGAAAAGAAACATTAAATTTGACTAAACTCCCAGATGCTCTGAGAAAGGCAGCATCCCCCAAACATCAGACACAATTTAGTTGATTTCTTGCATATGAATGACTCAGTGAGAAGTTATCAAAGGGAGGAAAAAGCTTCATTCAATGCTCTGTAATTCGAGATTCAGTGAGATGTTTGTGATCTGACAAAGGTCACCCACAGAGAGACTCAAATAGTGTCTAAATGTCATCAGGGGAAACTGAAGCCACTCTCTGTGCAATGATTTTATTATATTCATCTCCGGGCCATTATATCTTTATCAAAGGAATGTGGCTCACAGAAGAAGAAGAAAGGAGAGCCAAAATTCACAGTTAGGAAACAAATTTTAAAAAGCTCTTCACCACAAAAAGAGTCAAATATTCATTTGTTTGTGTTGATTTCTCTTGTGATCACATCTCTTCACTAAATATGACAAGGTCTCCTGCCTTATCTGTCCCTCTCAAACATGGTGGTTGCAGGTATCAGAGCACAGATCAGTAATTACTGAAGGGTGTCCACAGTTTATCACAGAACCTTAGCAGAGGTCCATGGAAGCCTGGGCGCCTTGCTACCATGTGGAGCACACGTGCATGGAGCCAGTCGTCAGTATGAAAGTTCATCAGCCCTTAGGAAGGTTTTCTATATGGATCCTTTAGACACAAACACACAATCAATTACTCAACTGTTTATGAACTGGGCAGCAAATTGGTTTCTATAAATATCCTGTTTTCCTTCCATTCTATTAGTTATCACTTTGCCAAACATTTTATGGACCTCTCTCCTCCTGCCGCTATGCAACATTAACAGAAAAACCCATTAAGCAATTTCATTTTTTGTCTAATGATTAATTTCTGCAGATGAACATCTGAGTGGGTTCAGCATTGATAAACTCTAGGCGTGTTTCATTTTTTACGGTTCTGCTGTGTTGTGATTATGAATCAGAGAATATTATTTAATATTTAATATTTTAATATTTTATCAAATAATATGTCGGTCTGTTAAGGGTTGTCATGTGAATACCAGCCCAGCAAGGCGGTGGTCTCAGGACCAAATTGAAAGGGATGAGCCAAGCTCTGACATTACTGAACAGCATAAACTCTGCACACACATGGAATGAATTCACACAATTTCTTAAAATACAAGAATTTATTTACAAAAATAAGTCAACTCAAGTCAAAGATATTTCAATCAACAAACTCTCTACTATGCTAAAACAATCCAACTAAACTACCAAGCAGAATTAAAGAATGGGGAAGACTAATGGGCTATGTACAATATGAACAAGTTGATTAAAGGTGATTGAAAACCATGACTGAAAGAGTGATGCAACATTACCATGCAATGTTATTTATGTTTGAGAACCAAGGATTATCTTGAAGAGTCTGGAAGCGAAGTTAAGTTAGTCTTGGAACCAACTTAGGCAGTAATCAGCAGACCTTTAGACAACCATCCACAATGCAAGATCAGATAAAATATTATTTTAATAAAATAATATTTTAAAGAATGATTTGCTGAATAAAACCAACCTTCTGGATGACTAAATCTCAACGGTGTTTAATTAGCTGCCTTTATTTATTAGAATAATATTTAAAGAAATATTATTAAGGAAATAGTAAAATGTTTAAGGAAATATTTTGAAAAAGAACCAAATCTTTCTGGAGAAATGGGGCTTAATGGTGTTTACTTAGTTATCAAGTTTAGTAAAATAATGTTCAGGGAAAATATTTACTGGATTGAAAACCAACAACCTTTTTGGGTAAATATTCTTTTGCAGCGAGCACATGTTCTTAGCTATTAGCAGTTAAAGCTAACAAAAGAAGCTGATAGCTTATCATCAGAATCAAACACACTTTTAAAATACCGTTAATAAAAGTGTTAAAATGCATAAGCGCGGACGGCGCGTTATGATCAATCTTCTGTGTTTAAAATCACCCTTCAAGTAAAGTTTGTCTTAACTTTAAAAACACACAAACACAGAACACAAAACTGAGCATGTGCTGAGCAGATAGTCTGCTAGCACCAAGATAGCTGAGTTTCACACAAACAAAACCAGAAGCTCTGTGAGCTTCAGCTAACCTCTGTAGCTGTTGGTGGGAAGACCCACTCTGTCCGCCGACCAAACTGCACAGTTACTGCCGTAACCACGGTGATGCGTCCCGTTGTCCTTCCTTTGGGAAACTGCTTCACTCCACTTGCTGGGAACTCTCTGCTTTGAGAAACTGGGGTTTTATTCAAAAGCGTGACGTCACGGGGAGTCCACCATTACCCTTTGCCTGGCTGTGCAGGAAGTAGGTTAATGCGATTTATTTTGAAAGTTCCAGAAAAGTTCGTATCGGACTTCATGTTGTAACCATGGCTGTGGTCCCAACAGCTGTTAGCCGTCAGAAATCTTCAGGTGCTGATTTAAAGGTGTCGTCCTACCAAATTCAACACAATCATAAATAAACTAACATCTAAAATTTTGTATTTTTACCGCATTGTAAGCCAATACTTAAAAACTCACCCCTACCACAAATGGGCAGTGAGGTCAAAGTTTACTTTATTACCATCAATAACGGGCTGACCCACCCAAATCATTGGGTCCAGGTGTTTCCACAGTTTCCACAGCAACAGGTGAATGAAACCAGCACACAGACCTGATTCACACCAGCAGTGTGAATCAGTTTGGACTTTCTAGACAAACAGGTCCAGTTCCTCTCCAGAAATATAGAAATACATCAGAACATCTGAACATAAAGTCTCTGTAGAACATGTCCTCAGATAGTTGTTTCATGGAAATGACCAAGTAGCAGCTTCTGATTATAATAAACCTGTTTAAAGCATTTTTCTTTTAAACTGGGGACGTCAGCAGTCAGTAGATTTTATCTTATTCTCATGTTTACTGGAATATTTGACTTTTCATTTGAACATTGTCTTAGATTTTTAATTAACGAATTAACCTTTCTATCTTTTTACAGCTTGTTTTATCTATTTGTTTTTACATTAAAGATTTAAGTGGGAATAACACCTGTTTTAATCCATCTGGTTTCAGAGTTGCTTGGTAACAAGAACAGTAACCTCCACTGCTGCCTTCCCTATCAGCCTATTTACTGTAGTTTCTGAATAAAACCAGCACACTAACACGTTGTCGGTGGTGCACATGGTGAGGGCTTTGAACAGTTAAGGTCATGTTGTTTCCTGAGCAATTTATGACTCTCAACATGCAAATCTAAGAATGCACGCTGCATGCAAACGCTCCATCGCCGTACTGTTAAATTAGATTTATGAGAAGTGACAACAGCATCAGTGTTTTAATTAATAATAGGACAGACCACAGAGGAGTCATCTCTCAACCCTCCCACGGAGGAACCGGGGTTATTTGTCGTGACAGGGCCTCTTCTGATTTGATTCATTTGACAACCACCCCATGTTGATGGGAGCAGCAACGGGCTCGGAAATAAGGAGGTCCTGGTTGATCTGATGACATTGACCCACCTTACATACCTGCACATTCAGGGTTTCATCGTGATTTCGTCTTACAGCCGGTGTTTCAGGCCTCATTGTTGAGACCACAGCTGACTCCGAACAGCGACCCCAATTAAATAGCAGAACCAAATAAATACAACATTGAAACGTTTAATGAACTCAATTCTTGTAAAACTCAAAATCAACTGATCCTTGCTTTTTTCTGGTTATAAAATCCGACAGTAAATGCAAGTTTGCATGGTTGCACACTGTGTTTATCTCTCGAGGCATCTGCCAGGCCACACAGGGAGGCTAAAGGCACAACTTTCCAATCTGTCTTAATGGCAACCCTCCTGTGAAGACACTCTGTACCCTGAAACCTTTGCACCGGTCTGTTTGCAGGACTGCAGGAGCCCAGAACAAATTAGTCATAGCTGGAAGGTGTCTTCTACACAGAGGCAGAGGTCAACCAGCTGCTCCTATCAATGCCACACAGTCTGAGTGGTTCTTTTTGGCGGTGGATCATGTAAGATTACTGCCATTATTATTGCCATTAATATCTTTCCATATTAGATCCTAGGTTTGTGTTCTGTTCTCTGTGTGTTTTTGTTTAGAACCTTATATTAGTATCAGTCTTGGTGTTAACCTTAGTGGTTAAGCTGGGGACACTACATGATTCCCAGTCAGAGAAAGTCTACATCAGTGTGTGCACAAAAGTCAGTCGGCACAAAACTCTACTGCTGGGAGGAGAAGATGCAGTCTGCACATGTCTGACAGCTTTCTTTAAAAACTTTGTCATTTCTGTGGGAGTGTCTCCCTGCTGTGGGACACAGTCACCTCTGACTAATACTGATGATACCTCTACAGAACCTCCCTTCAAAACGTCCAGACTATCCCTTTAATGGTGTATCAAAGCAGTGATGAATGTAGAACAGACTAAGTTCTTGTAGCTGGAGATAACTGTCACCGCTCCTTCTAATGATTGAATTATTCCTGAGCTTTTCTCCTGGCTCTCATCTCTTGGAGTCAAACTAAGTTAGATATTCTCTTCATCTGCCAACTCCATCCTGAGGAGCCTCATCACCAGCTGGTTTATGTTTCTGTTCCACAGCCAACTCAGAATTACACACCGGGTCAGAACTAATGAGCAGCTTCAGAATCATTTCTCATGTTTTTCTACATAAACCTGCTAGGAGTTGGCTCCTCCGACCTTCTCCTTGGTTCAGTTTGTTGTCTCAGGTTCTGGAAGCTGTGCTTCTTCTCTGGGAGCCTTCAGAGAAGTTTTGGTAGAAACAGGACAAGAAATCAGCTGAGCGAACACGTCTTCTACATCCTGAACACACCTGGATCTTTTGTGATAATTTCATCTTATGATAATTATTTTCCTCAGCTCCAAAATAATAAAAAACATCAACTCATGCAGAGGAACCACAGTTAAATCTCAGCTTCCTGCTCCTCAGCTTCCCATCAAGGAGTCCTATTATTGTCTTTTACCAGCAGACATCATTGACTTTCAATTACTAAATGCTGGCTCAACCAGCCTAGTATGGAAATCCTGTAAAATGTTTCACTGGGGACAGAGAAATGGTTTTGTGCTGGATATGAACAGTGATTCTAGCAATTTGAAGGTAATAGAGGAGATATCTTTCCACGTCTCCGGCAGTCAGAGGGATTTACTTTCACAGAAAATCTTTTCCATCTTCTTTCTGACCCATTTGGAAGTGTAAACTCACCCTGATTGGCTCTCAGAAGTCAGATTTTCCCCCGACTCCCTGGATAATTTCCTCCGATCCATTATCCGGCGTGCTGGTGTTTGTATCTACAGCACAGCTGCGTCTGCTGCTAAAACATACAGTCAACCGCAGGCAAAGCTAACAGCTGCTGAAGGATTTATTCGGTGAAGAGGACTTTATTTTATTTCCTGTTGTGTTTCTGCATATAGTTGTGAAAAACATTATTGTGTTCATTAGTTTATGTACATTAGCAGAGGGGTCTAATGGTTTATGCGTACCACAGCAATAGCAGAGAGCTCAGATGATTTAAGATGATGCTGATTTTATGGAAATCAAAGCAAAAAATAAGAATAGTTCTTGTAAGGCGTTGATGCCTCCCCTCCTGCAGATCCTCAGCTGTCTCTGTCATGACGGTTCTGCTGTTCTCGTCTTCACCTTCCTGTTCTCTTATTGCTGTCAGAACGCATTAGGATGCTGCTAACGAGTGACTTAAATTAGGAACCCTCACAGGCCTATCCAGGTGTGGGTAATGAGGTGGAGCTCCTCCTCCACATGTTCATTAACTGAGCGACACAGAAAACTTTTGCAGTGTTTCGGCCCTGCAACCAAAAAATTTTTACAGTGTCGAAAAGGTGTTAGAGTTATAATGTGATTCAGAAAACGAGGCATGTGTCTCGATTCTGATAACCTTAAACTCAATCTAGTGCAGCCGGTTCCCTGCAGAAGTCCAGAGCTGCCAAACAGAACCGATCTGAGTGAAATTTAACTGCAGACCTACCAAGACATGGAACAGCCAGGAGAGCATTAACCAGAGAAGCAGCAAAGAGGCCCATGGTAACTCTGGATGAGCTGCAGAGATCCACAGCTCAGGAGGGAGAATCAGTCCACAGACGGACCTGTGTGCTGAATGATGTAGGCTATAAACAGGCTTCACCCTGAACATCCCATCATTTCATCTCCACTTCATGATTCTCTGCTTCTTTCAGCTTCTCTGGCTGCAACCTGACAAATGTTCAAGAGGTGTGAATACTTTTGTCAGGCACTTTAAATGGATTAAAGTCATAAAATCACAACCTTGTTTGTTAAGGTCATTTATTATGAATCAATGTGTGTTTATAGTAAGTAAAGTGCTTCATATTCAACCAATACAAGTTCTACTGGATTTTAATCAAGACCACAGAGTCCACTGAAGTCCAACAGAAGACATAATACTATGGGGCATCATCAGCAGGTCCTGATCACAGGACCGCAGGGACCTACTGGGGACATGTGGGTGCACAAGTCAACTGAGACATCCCGGTACCTGCCCCTGAGGAGCTCTGCAAGTCAGTGAGAAGATCGTAAATTTGGCCAGTTGCATCAGGTCTGGAGTCATGTGTGAAAACTTGGAGTATTTTCAGCAGCTTGGCTATTTCGAACCACCTTCAACCAGTAGGTGGAAATAAGTGCACCCAGGCCTAATGAAATGGAAATTGAAATCCTAACTTTTGTGGAATGCAGTCATGGTTCCTCTTCCCAGAACCATCAGTTAGATCTGAGCTCTGTTATCGTCCCTGTGGCCTGGCCTCTCACAGACAGGCTAAATAGGTGGTCTCCCTCCACTGGAGGTGGAAATGAATCTGGTCTCAGCTCCTCACTCCTTTCTGCTCCCTTCAACTCCACGCTTGTCTCCTCATCTCCCTATCTGGGCCACTGGGGCCGATGCAAACAGTGGAGGTGTGTGAGGAGACGGAGAAACCAAACCTAAACTTTCAAAAACTTCCAAATGATGGACTGCAGCATGATTTCACTGAATCCCAATAAATCCTGCGTCTGACTGATCCGATGTACCAGAGCAGCGCAGTCAGCTAAACAATCAGGGCCTCGCATTGTTCCTACTCTTCATCACTGTCAGCTGAGCTGCCTTTACTCATCAGGATCAGCGGAGGACTTGACAGGAGGACATGGTCACAAATGATGGCTGTGATCTGCCTTGAATGAGAGTTTGCAGAAACTTCATCTTATCACCATCTCCCTGCTGTCTCAGCATGTTCTCAGTCCAGGAGCATCTAGTCTCTGAGTTACACGCCCAGACATGGATCTGCACAGAACCAGATGTTCCGCTTATAGAAGAACCAAATCTAGGATCACCCAGAGAACAGACACTAACCTGTTACTGTCAGTCAAACATTTACATAAAGCTAGCTCATAGAGAAAAATCTGCTTCTTCTGTCAGATTTTCACTCTGATCATCTAGCTGAACCCCTTTACTAACGGAACCACCGTCGTAAATATTCACAGCACCATCATGACAGATGTAACAATAAAACAGTTTCCAAGCAGGACATAGAGATTCCCGAGCAGCCCTGACTTCGAAATCCAATATGGCCGCCTTGTAGAAAGCTTAGTGAAGGATGAAGGAAAAAAAGTTTGCACTTCTCTTCTGATGAAGCAAAGATCCATCCATCCATCCAAGATTGGGTCATGGGGCTAAGGAGTCCAAAAAGAAAACCCAGACATCCCTAACCCTGGCAGCATTCTCCAGCTTATTAAGGGAGATCCCATGCAGAGTTCTGGCTCTGCCCCAGTTTACTCCCAGTCTCCGTCCAGTGGGATGGACCTGGAAAACCTCTAAAGGTAGGTGTCCAGGAGGCCTCCTGATCAGATCAGACCCACCTCAGCAGATCTCCTTCAGTGCGGAGGAGCAGCGACTCTACACTGAGCTACTCTGACCCCGAGGTCGAGCTGCCCCACAGAGGAGCTCATTTCAGATGCTTCTATCCAGGGTCTCTTACTTTGGGTTATGGTCCATATCTTATGAGAGTCAGAACATAGATGGACTGTTAAACTGGGAATATCCCTTTGTGGTTCAGCTCCTTCTGCACCACGACAAACCAGAACATTAGCTGCATAACTGCAGACATCTATCCATCTCCAGCTCCACGAAGAAGACACCAGGATGCTTTAACTCCTCTCCTAAGGGCAGAGACTGATCCTCAACCCAGAGGAGACCTCCACCTTTTTTCCTGTTGGTAACAATGTCCTCAGACTTCGATGAACTCCCATCCTGCCTTCTTGGTTCTGATTGGCTGAGAACGGCTCCAGTACCTGCTGGAGGTTATGACCTGAAGAAGCCATCAGAACCAAATCTTTCACAAAAAGCTAAGATGAGACCTAGATGTTCAGAAACCAGACATTCTCCTCACCATGCCTACTCTTTGAAATCCAGTCCATGATCACAAACAGGATGGGGGACATGGGGCAGCCCTGATGGAGGTCAAACCAGTTTGCTCCATGATCCACAACACCTAAAGATAGTTTGTTTTTCCATCTCTAATCTAAAGCCTGTTAAGTTTTCTAATCCCTAACTTCTAAAAAACACACAACAGCCTGCAGGGGTGAAACCAGGAGGAAATGGAAGATGTTTCCTAATTCTGGGGAAGGATGTGATGAAGACCTAAAGGTGAGACCTCTGTCTGCCTGGCCTCTCCCATCAACTGCTGGTCTGCGTTACCTGAAGAAAAATTCATACAGTCAGCTTAAAGCTTCATACTCTTTCAGTTTCCTGATCTAAACGACTGAAGAATTTAAACGCTAGATTCGAGTAAACTTTGACCAAACTACACTGAGACCGTCACATGCCCTGCCAGAGTGGTTAGGAGCAGATTGGACTGACTGGATGAGCTCCAGCAGGTTGTGGGTCTCCTGTAGCACCTGGTGTTTTGTCTCCATTTTTAACAGCTTCCTTCTTCATGGTTGGCTCACTTCCTGACACAGAAGTCTCCTGAAGAAAAGAGTGAAGAGAATTGGAGCCTGTCTTCCTCCTGGTACATCTTTCAGTCCTCCGAGCATCTCCTCCCTCCTCCTCCTCCTCTACTCTCCTGAAATTCGCTGCCCACTCAAGCAGCTGTCAAGGTGAGGCAGGTTTAACATGGTGAGGCTCCAATGCCCTTGTCCAATTTCACTTTAGAGTGAAGCTGGGCTGAACATGCCAATCCTGATATTACCAAACAAATTAAATCACGCAGTTGGGCTCAGAGGAGAGGGAGAGTGCTGAGAATGCAGGGATGAAGAGCAGGGAGGGAGGTGGGATGCTTGTCAAAGTAGCTGAGAAGCTTCATGCTTGGTGTGATCAGGACTTCCTAGGAGGTAAATCATTAATTGGCCTGGGTTGGAGGAGGGCGCCGGTGAGACAAAGCCACGCGGGCTGACAATTAAAGGATGGATCAGAGAAGAAGCAGCCACAGAAGGTCCATGTGAACCAAGAACTGCACCTAGTTACTGGAGAAACACTGCATGGGTTTATCTGCTCTCTTCATAATTCAGTCAGATGCTCCAAGTAGAAACTGTAGGTCTACAGGACTGCTTCAGCATTAAATGAGACTGAAACAAAACCGTTTCACTATTTAACCCGTTTCCACATCAGAATATTACTGCCATGTGTGTTTGGACTTTCAGGATCAATTAAATGTACAGGGTCTTACCATACTTGGTAATAATTAAATGTACAGTGTCTTACCATACATGGTAATAATTAAATGTACAGTGTCTTACCATACTTGGTAATAATTAAATGTACAGTGTCTTACCATACTTGGTAATAATTAAATGTACAGTGTCTTACCATACTTGGTAATAATTAAATGTACAGTGTCTTACCACATAGGAATTGAATATAGATATATAATTTCATAAGTTATCTTTTCATGCAGGTTTTGAGGCTCAGGATGAATAAATAATTGTGTGTTTTGTGAAGGTTGCTGATCTCTGAGATGAACCAACACAAGCAGAGCAGAAGTTTGACGCGGAACCAAAATGATATTTGGTTTTTGATTTTTCCACGCAAGTAAAATTAAAACATTTTGGTGTTCATTTGTTTTCAACTCCCCAGAGTAATAACTTTATTATTTATGACCTTATAAAACCACCTTCAGCAGCAGGTCACTACCAGCTTTGAACATTTACAGACTGGCTACAGCTCAGTCCGCTTGGATGGAGAACATCCGTTTTCAAGTCTTGCTACAAATTCTCATATTGAGGTTTGGACTTTGACTAGGCCATTCTAACACATGAACATGAATGCGTGACAGTCAGATGTTTGTGTTTCTACAACATGCTGGACAGCATAAGCTAATTATTATTTGAACTTAATTCAAAAAAGGGCAAAAAGGAGCACAATAATAAAGTCCAGAAAACTTAAAACGCCAGAGGTGATCCTCAGGGAGCACAACTAGGAAAACATGTAAACAGGCTGTTTGACAGAACAAATGAGAATATATGTGTGCTGACAAGGATTGGAACCAGAACCAGGTGAGTCTAATCAGCAAGATGTGTGGCAGCTTTGAGGGGAAAATGACAGGAAAAATAACAGCAATGATCCCAGAAATGGGAATGAATAATGATCCCAAAGCAGAACATGATCCTCCCTCCATGTTGAACCAACACATTGCCGTTCATTCCTGCTCTACTTCCATTTCATGCCTGTAAGCCAAAAGAGATCCTGCAGAGATCCTTCAGTAAACCATGCAGAGATCCTGCAGAGATCCTTCAGTAAACCATGCAGAGATCCTTCAGTAAACCATGCAGAGATCCTGCAGAGATCCTTCAGTAAACCATGCAGAGATCCTTCAGTAAACCATGCAGAGATCCTTCAGTAAACCATGCAGAGATCCTGCAGAGATCCTTCAGTAAACCATGCATCATAGACCTGCAGACCTTCCAAACCTCTCAGTGACCCTCAGATTTACCTCAAGCCAAAATCAATTGGTTGAACATTTGTTAAATTAGTTCTCTTCATTTCTAGTTTGCGGAACCAAATCAATGTGAGCAGAGCTCCGAGCGCTTCAGCACGCATGTCGTGAGGCCCAGTGATGGACTGAAGAGTGATCAATCGGGGAATCGTGTGAACACCTCTCAGCCAGCCACTCGTCTGATTAGAGCAGCTTTTGATTGAAGAAGGAAGCAGCTTTCTAATCATGGAAATGAAGAGGGTGTTAGTTGAAGGTGGAGAGGCCACTCTAACCCAGTTCACCTTCTGTTAGCATTGAAGTTTCCAGGAGACATTTGCTGAATGGCAGTTTTGTGTGAGATCCAGAGAACGTTTCAATGTTGGGCTTTGACTCGTCATAATGTTCTGCTAAATACGGAGGCCAGCGTGTGTGAAGCAACGGTTAGATGTTTGAGATATGAGTTCATTCAAGCTCTACCAGAAGGTTTAAAGACAGTCTGGTAAGTAAAACCTAAAGACAGGAACTGCAGCAGCTCTCATCAGCCTGAGGACTCCTCTGGTTCTGATCAGACTTGGCTAAAGCCCATTTAAAAGTAGAACCCGGTTCTACAGACATGCTTAAAACGGCCGAGACTGTGCATGGCGCTGAGACTGAACGTGTTTACCATGAAGTACAGCCAGAAGTCTATCTTCAGGAGCTCAGCTGGTTAGGAGAATATCTCCATCTCCCTTCAACAGTTTTCAGAAGAGTTTTGAAGCTGGGTTCTGTTCAACAGTTGTGGGCAGTCAGTATCTTACCTGCAGGCAGAAAACTATCTAAGCATCTTCAATGAAACAGAAATTAGTTTTCACGCTGGTACACAGAGGAGATCAGCCTTCTGCAGGTCAAACATCTTCAGTAGAAGATGTTAGATCATTTCTCTGGATGAATACCTGAACACAGTAAATCCGTCACATGTGGATGTCACTGGTACTGCTCTAGAGTTTTTAAAAGTGGACTTGTTGTCACCTCTTCTGGAGAACCGCCACCTTAATGTTGTGAAGGGTCCAGAAGACCCAAGTCCCCACCCTCACCTGCAACCTATTGGCTCCTGACCTCGACACCTTCGTTGGCTTCTCTACTCACCTCTACTCTGGTTTGGAGCAATCATATGCCCACTGTAAAGCACGGTGGAGGTTCTGTGATGATGTGGGCCTGTTTCTCTTACGGAGCTTTATATCGTGAACTCTTTGAAACATCTGGAACTGGTCGTCTGTGGGTCTTTCAGCAGAATACCGGTCCAGAACATGAGACATCAACTCAGAAACGGTTCAGTTGACAGAAAATAAACGAGTGGTCATCAGTAGACACCAGATGAGAGGAACCAGGACTCTGGATCAGCTATAGATGTTCTACGAGTAAAGACTATTATGGTCATAATCAATACATTGAAACATTCAGATTCATTTCTTCTCTGACAACACCTGAAGGTCCATCACTCCATACAGCCCTGTTGCTCCTTTAATCTGGAGCTTTCCAGAACCAGGTTCTTCCAGCTAGTGAAGGCCCGCTGCAACACTGTCTGTACAGCGTGGCCTATTCAAATCATAATGGCAGATTGCAGACACATGACTAATGAGCTCCACTCCTCATCATCAGGAGTCCTAATGGGTCTCATTCTCTGGGAAGCAAACATCAGCCTGGTTCCAGATCAGCCCGTTATTGTCTTCTGATTAATACCAGTAGTTTACATGAATCCCCCCCCCGCCACCGTTCCCCCGCTGGCCAATCACAGCCTTAGTTCCTGGTGCAGAAAAGAACTTGGATCCATCCTCTTTCGAGACGAAGCTCCTTTGAGGGGGGATCTCCTGCCAGGATCTATTTCTGCTTTGGTGAGTCCACTGAGAAGTGGGTCTACACCAGCACTCACAGAACCAGAGAACTTCAGTCACCTCCACCGCTCCCTCACAGCTCATGAAGATACTGGATAAGGATCATGTTCTTTGATTTCTCCAGAACATTTAACACAATTCAACCTGATTCGCTTTGTCTCAACCATCTCCCTGATCAAAGTCTACCTGACCAACAGACCACAGTCTGTGAGACTGAAGGTTGTGAGTCTAACCAGGTAGTCAGCAGCACAGGAGCACCTCAGGGGACGGTACTCTAACCATTCCTCTTCACTCTGTACACCTCAGACCTCCAGGACCAGACAGACTCCTGTCATCTGCAGAAATACTCAGATGATTCTGCAGTTGTGGGGTGGATCAGAGATGGACCAGAAGCTGAGTACAGGGAGCTGGTGGACCACTTTGTGGCATGGTGAGGAAACAATCATCTCATCTTAAAAGGAGATGATTGTAGATTTGAAGAGAAACAGGAATAGGTCAGACACTATTTCCATCATGGGAGAAGAGGTGGAGGTGGTGGAGGAGGATAAATACCTCGATGTTCACCTGGACAACAGACTGGAGTGGAGATGAACTGGGAAGTGATCTACAAGAAGGGACAGAGCAGACTGTAGCTCCTCTATCTCCTATGTCTCTTTGAAGAACCTTTGATGATGAGCTTCAACATTTTATGTCCCTTTGGGATTAATGGAGGATTTTTAACTGAATGTTGTGAAACCTACCAGGTACCTTCACTGAACGTCCAGCAGAATGATTCAAAACATTAATGTGGTCATTTCACCAAGAAATGGGTCAGAAGATCCCAGCTTCCATGGACCATCTCAAACGGCATCTTGGGTCAACTTGTTCTTCCAGAGAGAAGTTCTCACCAACCAGTGGTGGGTCAGGAGGACCACACCACACTGAGAAGTAAAATCCCACCAGGACCAAAAAGCAAGTCATGTTTTCACAGTTTAAAAACAGGAAGGTTCTTTATCCTGCTAGATCCAAACCCGCTGGGATCCCTGTGGCCTGGAAGACCGGAGGTTTTCTGTCAGGAATCTTAAAATCAACAGATCCAAACCTAAATGTTGCACGATGAGTCACCTCACATGGAGCAGAGTCTCCAATAAACAAGGATTTCACAAATATTTCCAGTTCAGGGAAACCTGAGATGGAAGAAACCAAATAAACTGTCAGGGATCCATACAAACCATCAGATGCACAGAAGAACCATCCAGAACCAGAGCTGAGGAGAAATGTTGGGGTGTAAACATGCTGGACCGCACGGAGCCAAACAGGAATATAACCGTTGTTTATGGGCCTGACAGTGTGTGTAAGTAAGTGTGTACGCAATAATGTCCCAGAGTGGGTCCTTCAGGGGGTTCTACGGGCGATGCAGAACTCACAGGCAACTAACCCAAAAACAAACCTGGTGCTAAAGTCCAGTTCTAACAAGCTTCCTAGAGCTAAATAGGTTGTTTAAAGCAAAGAGAAGCAGAAGGTCTTTATGATAAAAAGAGCATTTTATTAGAAAATGCTTCTGTACAAGAAAGGACCTGAAAACCTGGAGAAAAACACGAGCCGTCAGGGAATGAATCTGTTAGCTTATCACAGCGTCATCAGTGAACTGATTCACAGCTCACTGAACGCTTCGGGTCCACATGTACTGAAAATCTTCCTCACTGACAGGAACGGATGAGCTGAAGTAAAAATACACATTTTACAAGATTTGACTCCTGGATGAAAACTAAAAACCAACAAGGATTTCCTCCAGAGCTGAAGCCTTGTTCCTGCTAACCTGAGGGCAGACCGACGTCACCGGATGTTCTCACAGCTGGAAAGAACGAGGAGCAGCTCTGCAGAAGGCAACAATCAGGCCTTTTGTTTCAACTTGATTCCATTAAGTCTGAGAGGGAAGCCGCCTGCCGGGCTTCAGTTACACTGAAGAGGAGCGTTTGTCCTTCGTCTGATGGAGTGAGAGGCACCGGGCCCGCCCCCCTCTCAGAGCCAGGGGTGCCACGCAGGGTCCATGCGACACAGATTGTCCAGACTGTTTGCTGCAGCCACCAGGGTGTTGACCTTACTCTCCCCTCCCTCGAACTGGGCCAGGTTGTGGAGGCGGGTCATGATGGCCGTGACTGCCTTCTGGACCAGCGAGACCAACTGCTGGGAGTCCATGTTCTCCGGCTGTCCGGCTGGGGAGAGGGGGACGGATGTGTCCTCCTGGGTTTTCTTGTGCCACGCTATAATCTCATCGCGAAGCACAGCCTTCAGGATTCCATCCACCTGTGAGAGACGGAGAGTAGATGAAGGTGTTAGAACCTGCAAACCCAAGACTGAAGCAATAAGGCTAATTAATCCAACCGGATCAGAACTGGACAGAGATGATAGGAAAACTAAACATCAGGAGATCTTCTGCTACCACTGTGGAAGCACTGAAACAGATCTCCATGGTGGTCAACAATCTAAACAAAGTCCAAAATGTATAATCTCTAAAACTTCTCAACAAGTTGCTACGTCTCCTTAAGGAGTGAACAACTAATAACTCATTTATTCACAATTAACACTCTCGTAGTCTGATGGTTTGTGTGCTTACTGTGAAAGCCCAAAAAAAACCCAAATCATGTGTTAGAATGGCCTAGTCAAAGTCCAGGCCTGAATCTGAATGAGAATCAGTGGCAGGACTTAAAAATTAATAATCTAAGAGCAATCAGCTTCATCTGCGACAGCTTAGCTGTACTGAGACGTTTCTATAATAAGGTCTGTTAATGTGTCCAAAGACCAGAGGACAATAATAAATATTTAGTTAGCACGCATTCACACTTATATTTATGGACACTAGATGTTTAATGTATCATGTACGTACATACATGTATGTAAATATAATGATGACATGTTTTAGCTGGAAGGACGACTTGGTTTGAACCCAAAGCAGAACGACATTAAACCTCCCAGTGGTTCATTCAGCTCAGATCTTGTTATTACATCAAACATTTTCCAGATATCAATCAGCTCTTCATTCATCTGAGTCTGGATACGTTTAATTCAATTCATTCATTCACCCATTCATCTTCTATACCGGTTCTTCCATTGTGGGTCACAGGGAGCTGGTGCCTACCTCCAGCAGTCTACGGGCGAGAGGAGGGGTCCCCCTGGGCAGGTCGCCAGTCCATCGCAGGGCAACACAGGGACATTCAGGACAAACAACCATGCACACACTCAGTCACACCTAAGGCCAATGTAGAGAGACCAATTAACCTAACAGGCATGTTTTTGGACTGTGGGAGGAAGCCGGAGTACCCGGAGAGAACCCATGCAATCACGGGGAGAACGTGCAAACTCCATGCAGAAAGACCCCGGCCAGGAGTTGAACCCAGGACCTTCTTGCTGCTAGGCAACAGTGCTACCCACTGCACCACCGTGCAGCCCATAGTCCTTTACACGTAATAACGATGAACTACTTTGTGTTGGTCGGCCCCAGTAAGAGTTAGTGGAGGAAATGAGTCAAAATGTGGAAACGTTAAAGCTGCTGTGTGTAAATCCAGAGATTAGGTCCCTGAACAGCTGAGACAGGCTCTGGTGAACTTGTTACCTTAAAGTTGGGCTGAGCGAAGCATCGGGCTACGGCGATCATGGAGGCGGTGAGCGGGCCGGAGACACCGATGGTGGTCAGGAACTCTGAGATGTTGGGCGTCAGGCGGAACGGAACCGGCCGGTTAGCGTCCAGGTCGCCTGTGGCATCGTTGATGTCGAAGCGGAAGTACGAGACGTTCAGCTTGCCTGTATCCTAACAAGAAGAGACACAGAGGTTAGAGGTCAGCAGGGAGGCTAGGAGAGAAGCATGGAGTGAGGTCTGGCTTGGATCGTTGTGACCACTGCCTTCAGAAAGGTCATGCCAACAAAATGTCGGCCATTATAGATTTTTGTGACCCAGACTCAGGAACATGTCGGTACTCCTCCCTTTCCTCCCACTGGCCGGCCTCCTGTTGCTCCTCGTTGACCTAAAGACAGACAGGCAGCTTTAAGGCTGCCTCAATGTGTGAGACGACTGAACAGTGAGAAGCTCTGACAGCTTCATAGTATTCCAGCCTCCTCCTCCTCTCTCACACCTACTGTCATTTGCTCCAGCCGGTCCCTGCAGAGGCCCAGGAGGCAGTGGGCCGAGCCACCAGCGGGCCCCAGGAGGCACAGATAAGCCTGCAGAGAGTTGGCCATGGAGGCAGTGCTCAGAATGCTAAACGCCCTCAGCGGAGCCCAGAGACGGCTTCATTTAGAGCTTGGAGTCAAAGAGCGAAGCTAAATCAGTGCTTTCATGAGGGAACGTTCTCACAACAAATATGATTAAACCCAGTTTATAGCAGCAATGATGAAGCTCAAACATTCATCTGACTGCTGGGTGGCATCTGCTTCATTCAAATGAGGTTTCACCAACAAACCGCCATATTATCCAAAGCTGCACGATATATCGGGAATATATTGTCATGGCAACACCAGAGTGTGCAATATTCACATCACAAAGGACTGTCTGGAGGACAATAATTGTAAGCTATATTGTTGTTATGAACTCGCATTTTTCATGCAAATGTCATATTTAGCCAGATGGACGGACGGCAGCAGATGCTCACACCGGAAACTAACGACATCACCCAGAATGCTAAAGGTTAAAGGTCACAGAGTGATGGAAGCAGGGTTATGGTTAGAAAAGACACGCAGAAATCTAACCTGATATCAATATTTTATTATCGTCCAGCCCTAATATTAACCAAAAGAAAATGTTAGATATAAGTTTAGATTCTGAAGCACATTAAAGATTATTGGAGCCATTATGGAGACAACGGGTCTGGTTTTACGTTAGAACCAAAGAATGATTTAATTCTCCCTTTAGTTTATAATATATTTATAATAATACTTTTCTGCTGCAGATTTCTGTCTTTATATGGTAGTTTTACCACAGATCAGCTGCTCATAATAAAACAACCATGTCTGTTAATGATGAAGGTGGTTCTGAAAGAAAAACTGATATTTTGAACAAAAGACTCTTTTTTTGCTGAATTTCAGTTTAATAGAAAAATAACAAAAAAATCACTTTTAAAATCTGTTTTATCAAAAACAAAAGAAAATTAGCAAACCAGTTTCCCATGAAGAAGAAAAATCTTTGGAGACCAAAACAGAAAGGTCAGCTACCCTTTATGTGATTACAGATGGAGAGAAGGTGATCTGATCAGGACTGTGTTACAGCTTAGAGGTTCTGATGAGCGTTCTGGAGGGTCTCCCAGACTCCAGCTGAAGGCTTCATCCATCCAGACCATAACTTACAGATGCCTGTTGAGATGCCAGCTTCTGACCACTGGAAACTAACCATGAGTTCATCTGAAACATCAGTGGAGACCCTCAGACAGTCAGCGCCCTGCTGTGCTGTTAAACTGGCTTCTTTAACTGAGTTGGGTCCAGATGAAGACGCAGCAGAGCATCACTATGAGGCCCAGCTTGGAGGAACAGAAGGTTTCTGCTGAAGCAGGGTCAGGGACAATGTTTTGGCTGTGATGTCCTGTCCTTGCACTCTCTGTTTGTATGTGCGTATGCTCTCTGCACCGTAATCCTCCGGTGTCTAATGGGATCTGTGGAGTGGAACAGGCAGAGTGGGGGCTTAATACCAGCGCTTAGCTGCCCAGAGGAACGCCTGTCAGCAAAGGCTGATTAGGATCAGAGGGGAGGGGTGGCCAACTGACACAATCATCTTTAATAATGACTTTGAGAAAGCTGTCTGCAGACCGTGGCAACAGAGAGGAGGGAGGCACATACACACAAACACAGGCTCTTAAAGTGAAACGCCTTTGATAAGCGAGCAGAGCGACTGGATGTAACACTCTGTCAAAACAGCTTCTGCATCAACAGCGGCTGACTGACTGATAGGCCCAGCCTGAATGTCATGGGGGAGAGCTGGAACTCATCCAGCCCGTTATGGAGACGCTAATGGAGATCTCTTAATGCATCTATGAGTGTGTATATCTGGTAAATTAAATCCTTCTCGTCCTTGGAGGAAAGTCCAACATAGTGAGCATTTTACAGGTGTTTGTGTGTCCTACCTGTGCTATCTGCAACATCTCTGGGTTGAGCCTGTTGAGATGGAGCATGAACTCCGCCAGGCCGATGAGAGCCAGCTGAATGGTGAACATCTTGCGGAAGGTCCAGTAATCTGTGGCGTTGGGGAACGTGTGGAGAGCCCACTCCTTCAGCATGCTGCGGGGAACCATGTTGCCCTGCACCTCTTTCAGGATGTCCCTCAGGACCTGGACATGAAGCAGGACGAGATGTTAGCTGGAGGAGCTACTGTCAAACGTTCATCTGGTCAAATGAAAATTATCTCTGCACAGTTGAGCTCAAACGTTTAGATACACTCATGAGCATGGATGTCCTAATCTTCGAATGACCCACTTGAAGAGGTCAAGGTGTGGACCCATGATGATGCAGCTTTAACACATTTGAGCTTTTTGTAGATTTTCTGGGTCAAATGTATACATACAGGCTCAAACATATAGAGACAGCCCCACTAATGTTGATCAGCCCTCAGCTAAATGCTTCTGTAGCATCAAAAAGCTTCTCAGGATTTTCTGAGTAAATTAGTGCTTTAAAAAATCCTTAAAGTGTATGTCAACTTCTGACTGGAACAGCATCACCTGTGATTGGCCAGGGTTCTGTTTTTGTACCTGGTGGCTCGCCTGCGTTCCTCGAGCCTGCACGGTCGCCAGGCGGT
Organism: Crenichthys baileyi; assembly: GCA_036173005.1. Taxonomy (NCBI): domain Eukaryota; kingdom Metazoa; phylum Chordata; class Actinopteri; order Cyprinodontiformes; family Goodeidae; genus Crenichthys; species Crenichthys baileyi. Next base: position 76,071 of record JAHHUM010002634.1, read on the forward strand.
CATAATACCGTGAGATGGGATTGTCGTGCTCGATGCCTTTCTTGGTGCAGCGCTGTTTGTAGATTTCCACAAGTGACAACGATGACGGGTTGTCCTCCACCAGCCGCATCTGAGGTGAAACTGCAACCACTCGTGGCACTGGGAGGATGAGGAGGAGACGAGGTGACGAAACACTCAGAAACCGAGGCATGAGAATAATACAGGGAGGGAGTGGTGTGAGAATAATTATTCAGATCATAAACTGTGCTAAAGCCCTGCCTGAAGAAGGCTGTGCAAAGGCTGCACAAGAAAACCAGGAAAAACATCTCCATAAAAAGGCGCCTCTTATCCAATCAACACCAGCTGTCCCAGGAAGGGAGTAATCTAACGTATAAATAATCAAACAGATGAGTGATGATCATACCAGTAAAGAAAAGGTGCCTCTTGGTGGTCTCCTTTCTCTTCTCCAGACAGGGGTTCAGGAGGCGCAGAAGCTGGAGAACCCTCTCCTCTCGGCGCGATTCAGTCAAGCAGGCATCGTTCATCACCAGGTAGGGGTAGATCTTGCCATTGTGGCCACGGATGTAGAGACGACGTGCTGCTGTGTTGTGTTTCTGAACAATTTCCACTCTGGGCATGAATCTGAAGATAGGTGAAGAACAGCAGAAGAGGGAGACGGGCTGAGTGAAAACCAGAATTTAAAGATTCAAGTGCTGAGGGTTTCCGTCGTAACGGTTAACGACTGCCATGTATGCTACATGATGCTTCCTAGTATCTATTACCGGGCGATCTTGATGTAGTAGTGCGTGGGTTTGGGCATCAGGAACTCTCCAGGGATCTCCACCTCAGCGGTTTGTGCAGAGAAGTTGCTCAGGAAGCGGCACTTTTCTTCAATGAGGAAGAACTTAGGCAGCTGCTTGGTCTTGGCCTCCAAGATCTTGATCCATTTCTTTAACTTGGAGATCAGGTTGTGGAGTTTCATGGAGCCCGGCACGCTGAAGTCAAAGTCTGTTGGGAGGAAAGTGAGATGGTGTTACAGTACGAAGCTCCACACAACATTTGCCATTTTATTCAGTTATTCATCTAGCTCTGGGGAGCCACCACATGTTTTCTTCAAAGGAAAAAAACAAGTAAAACAGCTTTTAATTAATCGTGATTGGGCATTTAATAATTGAATATGGAAAAAACTACTGAGCAAAAATCAGGTGCAAGCTTGGAGAGAGATCTGATGAGCCTCCTGCAGTCAGAGGAAGTCTAATTTAATAAATGTGTCAGTTTTCATCTTCCCTCAGAGTGACTTCTATTCAGTCTGCTGCTGCCGTCTACCTGAGCTTAAGCCATTAAACAGCAAATGGTGTCACATTATAGTGCCTGAAAAACTTCCTTTCTAACCATAACCCTCAAATCTTTTCCTGTCTTTAAGGAAATGTAAAAGGCCATTTCTTCCACAGAAACCGCCTTATAAGCCATGCCCCTCCAAATGGAAGGGAATGACCATATTTGGAGAACAACATGTTTGCCTATTGGTAGAAAACAGACCAGTAATGTGTCAAACAGCTGTGTTATGGGCAATACAGAGGAGTGAGCACTTTTACTTCCCCAAAGTTTCTCATGTCTGATAGTTTGTGTAAATAAACAGTTTAGAGGACAGGTCTCTGTCGGAAAGATTTTTGCTCCAGGATTAAACTGCAGAAATCAACGCTTTAGTTTCAAAGGAAGGAAACGTCTAAAGCCAAGGGACACAACAAATTCACGCCACAGCTACGACAATCAGCTCCAGCAGTGAGTCATCAGCCAGATCAACCAAGCATGTTGTCCCTGGAACAATGTTTGGACAGCTTCGTTACTCTGACTCAATAAATCCTCTCAGGTAAACATGAACTGACTGAGTAAAAAGTGTGACTTTCAGCTGCTTCCATTCACTACAGCCAGCACACGAGTCGTATCCTGATGACACAGTTGTTGGGAAAACCCGTCTCCTTCAAGGTACTAGAGCAGAATTTAGGCCTCTCTGAATGCGGCCAGAACTTTATACCAGTTGTTGTTGTCACTAGCAGTCAGTGACCTCTGTGGTCAGTCTGACCCCGTTTCTATCCCTGGGTAAGGTAAGCCAACCATTCACACACAGGGTCATTGTCGGTGATTTACAGGGAAACAAACAGCAAATGCACAGAAACAGGAAGCAGCACTTAAAAACAAAGAAATGTTAAAAAGATAATTTAGACAAAGGAAAAACTAGGAAAAATTAGACACCAAACAGGATAAAGCAGCCGTTATAAATAAACCGCAGCAAACGGTCCTGATTTATAGGAGCCACTAGGATCCTGGGTGGAAAACTGGTCCACTAGATCTCCATGTTACAGTCTCCTGACCTCCTCCTCCTCCTCCCTGGACAAATCATCTACTCCAAGATATTTACAGGAAATTCAAGTCTAATTATTGATTTACTGGACTGACTTAAATGACAAAGATTTGATGAAGATTTAAGAGACTAAAAGGCTGTATGATGACAGTAGTCCAATAAAATGACATGAATGGAACTGTTGGTCTCACAGTGACGGTTCACTTGGAGAAGGTAACTTCAGGTCCCAGCAGCTGAGCTCCACAGACCATATGGTGATGAGGTCCATAATAACAGCCAAGTCTTTTAGATGTTTTAGTAACATGAATGCCTCAGCGCACGCACACACACACACACACACACACACACACACACACACACCCCTTCTCTTATTTCAGTACACTCTGCACTGCGGCCTGGCAGTGAATCCATGAAACTGCAAGGTCTTCAAACCTCTGCAATCTCTGCCAGGGTGAGACCTCCTAATACTTTAAATAAGCCCTTTAGAACAGCCAATGTTCTTTTCGGAGCGGGCCCATTTCGCTGTCTGTCCGCTCACAATTCCCCCGCCCCGATAGTGGAGGTAAAATTGAAACAGGTCCTGTGAAATTGCAGTCGGACAGCCATTCCAGTATATAAAGCTGCTCTGCTATTAAAATAGAACTCAAACATTGATCAGAAGTAAATAAAAGGCTGCCTTAAAGTGGAAAGCTGCAAGCAGGAGGTGGAATCAGTGTCATATGAACTCCTGAATGTGTCGAGATGTTACACAGTAAGAGGAATTCAAGCATTCAAAACGATCATGAGGAAAACGCTGCACAGCTAAAGAATCACATGCTGTCTGCACCTTGCTGTTAAACAGACCTGCCACAACAGCAGGATATGGGAGGAGCAGCGTCCTGACCTTCTGCTTGACCCCTGTATGCTGAGAGCAGGGCTGCTGTGTGGACCTGAGCTCTCCTGACCCACCTGGCAACAGAGGCTCTGCAGTCTGGAGGTGGGCTACACCTGCATGTAGAAGCATCCTCCCCTCATGTCTGGTCTTCACTAGCCGAGGGACTTCATGTCTGGGCGTGGTGAGGACCATGAAGCTTTACTACAGGTGAGCTGAAACTGGGACAGTTTAGAGGTCACAGCAGCTGGGATAGGGGGTCTAGATGTAAAGCTTCTGGCTGAAGGTGAGGTATAGTTACTGCATTTGAGTCTTCACAGGAAAACATGCAAGAAGCCAAGAAAGTGTCACTTGTTTCATAGAAAGCTCTTGTGACAAATGTCTGGAACAGATCCTCTGCTAAAACAGTAGGTCATGCAAATAGCATTCTACATAATTGGATTTAAATGCCTCCCTGCTGCCAAATGCGCTCACATAAACCCGTATTTTCCAGCCCACAAACCCTGAGAAAGCGAGTGAGCCGCTAACGCGGTGCAGGGAATGTGAGCGTGGCTGCTCAGTAAACCCTGTTTGTTCCGCTCTGGAAGGTTTGTGTGGTTTCCTGACTCTGCCGGCCCAGCTCCGGCACCGCCGTGGGGACAGCTGCACAGAGGCACCCCGGTGACGCCCGGCTGCACGAGCACAGCTGGCACCACAACATCTGGTGAGATTCATCAGCAAAGCCCTCTCTCTCGTTTTGTGCCGTTTACTTCAGTCTGTTTCTGAGCTTTTGCATGCTAATGTCATCACACCTGTCCACACGGTTCCTTCCAGAACCCAAATCCGATTTTCTTGTTCAGCTCTATTTGCAGCACAGTTATGGATACATTTCTCTTTATTTAAGAGGTTCCAGAACACAGGTGGACCGGACTATTTCAAGAATGAACACATCTTGCATCAGCAGTCGGCCTGAAAAACAGAAGCGTGGGCTTGAAACTAATAGGAGTTTGAGACAGAGCTTGTTTAAACTGGGTCCAGCCAACTGTGGTTCAGCTCCCTCATGTAGCGCAGAAACGCACACATGGGCCAACAAAAACAGGAGGATGATTGTTTTGAGAAAAATGCCTCAGAGGGGGTCTTGGCTCGACCCGAACTGCACCTGCCCTGCTGGATTCTGCAGCTTGCACATGAAACGCAACATGGAGGCCAAATGGCTGCAAGCGATAGCAGAAATTTACCAGAAAAGGGGCTTTGATGTGTTAATTCAAAACTGAGGACATATCTGAGATCACTGAAATGAAGTCTTTTCACCCGGGATCTTCAAAAGTCAGGAAAATCTCAGCAGACAAATAAGAGAAAAACGGAAACGAACAGGTTTTGGGGACAACTTAAAGAGTAGCAGTTTAGTTTTAACTAAGATTTAGGTACATTTAAATCACAATAAAAGAAGTTGGTTTAAAAAATGTTAAATATAAAAAACGCATGCTTTGAAGAAGGCTTTCAGATCTGAAGATGGATGGAGATAAATCCAAGGCGATGCTGGAAGGGAACCTGTGGCAGGCTGCAGAAGATGCTTCGCTGTGAAATGGAAGGTATACATGATCTTCAAATGAAAATCTGAAAGGTGTGGTGTGCATCTGTTTTCAGGTCCAGAAATAACCTAATTGGTAAATAGATTCCTCATGTGAGTAATTTAATCTGTGCACATTACCCTGAAGACACCATCCCCACTGTGATGCATGTGGGTGGCAACATCATGATGTGGGGACAGAGAAGTTAAAGATGGAGCTAAATCCAGGACCATCCTTGTAGAAAACCTGCTAGAGGCTGCAGAAGACCTGAGACTGGGGTGGATGTTCACCTTCCAGCAGGAGAACCACCCTGAACATACAGCCGGAGATACGATGGATGGTTTAGATCCAACATGGGGGACATCTGGTCTATGCCTGCTGTTTCTTTGCTTATGAAAGGTGTCTCATGTCAGAAACATCGATGAGCACCCAGCTCGGCGTGTTCAAACTTGCATGTCTCAATGTGTCTGTCTTGTTCTGCTACCAATAGTTCAATACAGGCAGGTTTTCTCTACAGCAGTGTCAGGCTGAGAAACTCCAATGGCACGTTCTGTCTAGTGAATGTATACTGGAACCTTTAGAATGGCCTAGTCAAAGTCCAGACCTACATCCAACTCAAAGTCGGCGGCACTTGACACTGATTTCAGTCTGTAGATGTGCCAACAAGCCTGTGGACATATTCAGCACGAAACATTTCCTGAAATAAATCTGAACATGGAGTCTTCTCATTTCCACACTACTCTGTTGGTCTGTCACGTAAAATCCCGATAAATCACACTGCAGTTGGTGGTGGTTGAGACTAAGTGTGGAAAACATTAATAAAACCAACCTGTGGTGAACTGGCCCTTCATCTTCTGAAAAACAGGATCCTGAGCCGTGGCCTGGGCCCGGCGGGCGAGAGACTCGGACGCGGCGCTGGAGAACATGGTGGACACATTGGAGACGTTCTCCAGGCCAACACCGAAGGTGCTCACCAGCTTCTTGACAAAGTTGAGAGTGTGTGGTGTGATCTTGGCATCAGAGACTGCACCGCTCTTCTCAAATGCCACAGAGTAGCATTTAGCCAGGCCCTGCTGGAGCTGCCTTAAGACCTGCATGGGAAGAGGAGGAACAGAAAGCATCTGATAGGTCAGATCCTCATCAGACAGATTCATGTTCTTTAAATACTGTAGATAAACACATTTCTGAATGATACAAATACATTTGTTCAGGAAGAAGGATGCAGCAATGCTAATCTCTAAAGAAAGACCTCCTCTAGGCAAATCAGATCACAAATAAAAGCCCCTTCAGAGGCAACCTGTAATACAGAGAACTGTGAGAAGAAGGTCACAGGAAGCTGAAGAAGCCCTGCGAGGTTGCTTTGAGGCTACAGACTGTGCCAGCCACATGGAGAGGGCATCAATGCCATGACTGAGTGTGGCATTGGTGATCCCCACCAGAACAGTGAGATGTTTCCTCAATAACAAACCCTGGATCACCAGTGACCTGAAGGACCTGCTTAACAAGAAAAAAACAGCCTTCAGAGAGGAAGACAGGCAGTTATTGAGGAGTTTACAGCAACTTAAAGTCCAGATAAGAAACAGCAAGGAGGTGTAGAAGAAGAAAACATTATCAGAGATGTGTGGTCAGGGATGAAGAAGATCACAGGCTTCAAGCAGAAGGAAGATCGGACCGATGGATGTCTGGACAGAACCAATGAACTGAACACATTCTTCAATAGGGTCAGTTCAGGAACAAGCTCAGCATCCTCCTCTCCTGCTCACAGCCAAACAGAACCTCCACCCTCCTTTGATCCACAGCCTTTCTGTCACACCTCAGATGTTTTATCTTCCACCTCAGCCATGGACCTTCTGCTTCTACATGTTTGCCTTCAACCAAATCAGAAGATGCTGATGCTCCCTTTGCCTCCCCGTTCCACCTGTGTGTCTCAAGAAGTCAGGTGAAGATGCAACTGACTGAACCAGAACAAGGCTGATGGTTCAGATGGTTTCAGCCCTAGAGTCCTGGAGACCTGTGCAGAGCAGCTATGTGGGATTCTGCAGCACCTCTTCAACTTTAGCCTGGCCCAGAAGAAGGTTCCAGTGTTGTGGAAGACCTCCTGTCTTGACCCATCAGTCCTCAATGACTATAGACCGTTGCCCTGACATCCCACATCATGAAGGTCCTAGAGAGACTCCTGTTGGCCCACCTGACAAAGCAAACAATGAACTATCAGGACCTCCTTCAGTTTGCTTATCGCTGTGGAGTTGGAGTTGAAGATGCCATCAAACACCTGGTTCAACAAACCCACTGTCATCTGGACAAAGCCAGCAGCACCGTGAGGATCATGTTCTTTGATTTCTCCAGAACATTTAACACGATTCAACCTGATTCGCTTTGTCTCAACCATCTCCTGGATCAAAGACTACCTGACCAACAGACCACAGTCTGTGAGACTGAAGGTTGTGTGTCTAACCAGGTAGTCAGCAGCACAGGAGCACCACAGAGGACGGTACTCTCACCATTCCTCTTCACTCTGTACACCTCAGACCTCCAGGACCAGACAGACTCCTGTCATCTGCAGAAATACTCGGATGATTCTGCAGTTGTGGGGTGGATCAGAGATGGACCAGAAGCTGAGTACAGGGAGCTGGTGGACCGCTTTGTGGCACGGTGAGGAATGCAACTGTGAGATGCAACTGTGAAGCCGTCTACAAGAAGGGACAGAGCAGACTGTACTTTCTGATGAAGCTCGGGACCTTCAGTGTTTGCAGCAAGATGCTCCAGATCTTCTCTAAGTCTGTTGTGGAGAGTGTGATCTCTCCATCATCTGCTGGGGAAGCAGCATCAGAACCAGGGACTTAAAAAGCTCAACAAGCTGATAAAGAAAGCTGGTTCTGTCCTGGGGACTCCTCTGGAACCTCTGGAGATCATTGTGCAAAGACGGACTCTTCATAAAATCAGGAACATCATGGAGAACGCTGAGCATCCTCTTCATCAGACTGCCATGTCTACAACAACAGAGTGTCTTCAGTCAGAGGCTGGACGCTACAGGAGATCCTTCCTGCCCACAACCATCAGCATCTACAACGACTCTGAAGAACCCTGCATAATATAAGCTACAACAACATTTAATTTCCCTTTGGGATTAATAAAATATTTTTGATTTAAATTCTTCAAAAATCGTGAATCCATCGCAGGACGACCTGTCCAGGGTGGACCCCTCCTCTCGCCCATAGACTGCTGGAGATGGGCACCAGCTCCCCCGTGACCCACTATGGAAGAAGCGGTATAGAAGATGAATGGGTGAATGAATGAACTGAATTAAACCTATCCAGACGAACCAACATCTCCCACGTTCAGAGTTCCTGCAGCAGCTGCTGCCAGATCATCACAAGTAATCACGCAGACACAAACACATAGCAGCAAACTTCCAGCCATAAATCCCCAGCCCATCCTACACGCTCACTGCACCCATCCATCACTTCTCTCAGTCCTTCCTCCTCCTCAACATCACACATATCACAGCTGTAGGTCATGGAAGGTGCCCAGAGCAGCTCAACCTATCAGCCAATTGTACTGTGGGTGCTTCCTAGTCTGGGTAGTGGAAAATATTATACACAAAATGAGCTTCATAAACAACTGTTCTGTGAATTTTCAGTTAAAAATGTTAAAAATTAATGCAGGTCAGTTCATCTCAACCTTCTTTAAGCTGAAAACATTTTCAGGGCCTTCTTCTCACCTCTTCATGCCAATTCTCTCTGAACCACACCATCTGGTCCACGATACCCTCCAGGGAGGAGAGCAGGGTCGGGTGCAGCTCCCGTTGCATGTGCATGATTCGACTGCAGCGCCACATCGGGGCGGTGGCCCGAATAGGTCCCGGGTCAGACCCCCCTGAGTGAGGCTGGGTCCCCACAGAACTGGGCTGCTGCTGGCCAGAAGAATCTAAAGGGCAAAGTGGAAGACAAGGAGAAAAGGACGAGAAGATGAATCGATGGAGGAGGACATATAAAACACCAGGAAGCCGGAAGTTGAACAGAAACAGGATAAAAAGTAGAAATAGAAGAAATCCATCAGTTTGTCTCCTAACTTCTCTCTGCTATAGCAGGAACACTGAAATACTCCAAGTTCTACATCTTTACTTAATTTGCTGCCTTCTGTCCCATTAGAACAAAAAACATCCTTGAATTTGTTCAGGACTTTATTTGACACATAAACAGAGTTTTATGAATGCATGAAGTGGAAGGAAACCGATCCAGGCTTTGGATTTATTTAAGTCTAAAATTGATTTAAAGTCCTCAAAATTAAGTGTAAATTTGTTCTCAGCCTCGCTGAGTCGATTCTTAGCAGAACCACCTTCCACTGCAGTCAGAGCCATGTTGAAGTGGTTTGTCCAAATCATCTGTAGAGACCTACGTTTTCTCCTTTGCAAAGCAGCTCAAACCCCGTCAGACTGGATGGAGAGCATCGGTTTTCCAGTCTGTATACAAATTCTCAGTTGGATTAAGGTCTGGACTTTGACTGTGCCATTCTAACGTGATTTTTTGTTGATAAGCCACACAACTGTAGCTCTGGCTGCATGTTTAAGACTGTCGTCTTGTTAGAAGATGAAACTCCAGCTCTGCCAATGCCCCGTATTCAGCTCCATCCACCTTTCCATCAACTCTGACCGGCTTCCGGCTTCAAACTTCTCCCGAACCTCCTCCCTGACCTGTCTGCTGCGATCCTTGGTCTTCATGATGCTGGTTGTTCTTTAATGTTCTCGAGCAGCGGCCTTCATAGAACAGCTGCATTTATATTCAATTAAATATGAGTAAAGGGGAGCGCATACAAATTCTACCCAATAATTCTGCCCCATTTGTGTTGGTTTGCCACATAAAAGCCCAGTAAAATACATGAAGTTTGTTGCTTTAACAGAAAACTGGTTTAGGGGTGTCAATACTTTTGGGAGGTTCTGTAGATATAATAGAGAAAGAACAAAACAAACACAAACCAGAAAGGTTCTTATTGAACAGACCGTACTGACTTACCGCTTTTGTAGCGCTCCCTCTGCTCGATCTTCAGCGTCAGGTAAAGGGTCCGGATCGGGAAGTACACGGCCTGCGGATACACTCGTCCCACCTAGCAGATAAAAGGGGGTCAAAGATCACGTTTCAAAGACTCCCCTCAGGACCTCAAAAGGAGAAAGAAAGGAGGCAAACAGAGGTGGAGGAGGGGCTGATGAAGATAGACAGGCAGGCATGGAGAAATATGCTGTGTGTGTGTGTGTGTGTGTGTGTGGTGTGTGTGTGTGTGTGTGTGTGTGAGAGAGCGATGATCCCGATACAACCACAGAGCTCTGTGTCAGAAGAGGAATCAGGAGTTAAAAGCATGTCAGGACTCAGTTACAAAACTAGATGTGACTGATGATGAAACCAACTTCAAGACTGGAAGAAAAGTCCCAGAGGGCACTGGAACGGTTGGGGTGGGGCCAGAGGAGCTTCAACCAGGAAATCAGCTCAAAGTTAGTGGAGGCGGAGCCTTTGATATCAGAAGCATCAGATGGATTCAGACCTGGCTGCTCTATAATGTAGAAATGTGTGAGGATCAGGTCACAGCTCAGCATGGAGTTACCAGCAGCACCGTTTCACTGGAAACACGTTTAGAGGTAAATTAACCAGCCATCAACCCATCCGTTCATCCATCCAACCAGCTCAGGCTGCCATGACACTGACCCATAGGTAACCAAAAGATTAGTGACTCTAAGGTTGTACAGGTGAAACCTTCAGGTCATGAAGACCTCGTCAGACACCAGGAACTAGTGTGTCCAAGTCGCAACATGTCACTGACAACCTTGTTCAAAACGAAGCATTCAGTTTCTAATAACCTCGTTTACTCCAGGTAGTAAATATGTGTTTCCTTAATGTCTCCCCAGCGTTTCAAAGCAAGAGAAGAGGCAGAGATTTCAAATAAAAATACACTTTGGAGGTGAAGGTAAGGCCGTTTTAAGTGGCAGCTAACAGCTTCATTAATGATGAAAGAGGAAGGGAGGCAGAGAGGAAGAGGAGGCACCAGAGATCATCACGCTAATGGAGAGATAAGAGATGTCTTATTTTATCGAAGACGAGGTAGGCTGAGGGGAAGAGGGCGCGCAGTAGACAAGGTGGAGGTGCAGAGATTCTCAGCTAACTTCTGATTCATCTCCCCGCCTGCCCCCAGGCGCTTCTCTCTTCACCTTCATCAATATTTCAACATGCGTTTTTTTAAACACCCCACCGCCGCAGAGACACTCTAAATAATTCAGACGAGCAGCAGAGATAAAGAATGTCATGAATCAGAAAGCATTTTACTCTTTACATGGAGGAGAAGGTGTCAACCCTTTACCCTTCAGGTGTTAAAGGACGACTGGGAGGAGCCAACATCCACTCAGCTAGCTGATACAAAGGTAAACAAGCTGATTAAATGCCAGGTTAGGGTTCTTATTATTAGCCGGTTATTCTAAGCAAGTGTTTCATTGACCTTTAAAAGGTCTAATTCAAAGAAATCCTCAAAGTTGGCAGCTTCATGGGTGCAGCTCAGGTGTGTTTTTAGTCATTTAAGGTTTAAAAGTTTGTCTCTGAATCAGCATGTAGGAAACACAAAAGCAGTTAAATGAACAGCCTTTTAGCTTTCCCTGTTTTCTGTGAGTCCCGTCCTCCAACAAACCATAAAGTGGGTCAGGTTGCCCTAGAGTGTCAGGCCAGATTTGTTCTACCAAAGAGGGAAAAACAAGGATATTCCTTCTGTTGCATTATTTCCTTTATAGAAATAAAGGAACCTGCATCTGATCCAAGAAACAAACTGCATAGCTGCTGCATGTTTTCTGGAGTGATTATTAGAGATGGGTTGATTATTATTATTATATGTTTATATCACAATAAAAAGATAACGATAAACACTGATTATATTTTCCAACACCAGAGACTAAGGCTCAGGTTCCTGCGTTCCACTGCTGGTTCTGTGAGAACCTCAATAAATATCAATATGTTAACAAACAGAATTAAATAGAATTATTGTGTGTTGATTAGCAGGTAAATTGTACTTCTGAATGTAAGTAGTACGCTGAAGTAGCCTAATACTTAAAATACTGGGTCAGTTTTATCGTGTTTTTGAGGATCTGACTGTATGCAGTGCTGTATGGTCATAGATCTATAGATCTAGAATCAGCGATTAGATTTTACACACTTCCATCGTCATCACACCACACGATACCCTGATCCAGGTATCGCCCTCCTCAGTGTGCATGAAGCTGTGGTCTTGTCCCAGCATCCATACAAGGCAACAACGCTGCTCATGCGTTCATAAAGGTGACAATGAACACATGAGTCACTGCGAGACGGGCCTCTTATAGATGATATCAAAAGCAAAGACAAACAGAAACATGTAAGCCGAGGAGGGACGACATCTGCTCCACATCGATCCTTCTTGTCTTCTCCTCGTCTCCCACTGATCATCCTCCAGTCTTTTTAAACCCTTTTAGAAATATTCCAGATCTGCAGAGAGGAAGGCTGTTTGTCATCGCACGCTCCTCTTTGAAGATCACCCACTTCAAATTGTGCGGAAATAATACTCCATTAGGCAAAGCAAATTAGTCCTCGCTTTAATTACTAGCTCTGTTCCCGCAGTGCGGATGCGCGCAATATTAACTTTATAATCATTTCTTGAACAAATAATTTAAAAGCCAATTCAGCAGAGAGCAGTGAAAGCCTATGAATTGCAGTAAAAAGGACAGTGAAAGAAACTGAATGGTTAATTTGGTAAATAGAAAGCAGGAGAGAGAGACCACTTTGGTGTAAATGCAGCAAATTCATCTTGATTAGAGAGACGTGGATGAAGACTAACGCTTGCACAGCAACCAGATGTGCTGCCTAAGGAAGAAATGATTAATATGTGAAATCCAGTCATTGGTGCAAGTTCAGAAGATCTGACAAGGCTCTGATGTCGGTGACAACACCTGAGGAACATAATCTGGATTTAGGTCTTACCTGGCTGATAAGGTTCAGCAGAGGTTTGCCCTCTGACCCGACCAAGCAGGTTAGAAGCTGAGGTATCCAGGCCAGCCACTGGATGGGTGGAACTCCAATGCAGTATTTGTCCACAGCATCAGCTAGTGTGTTCTTGTCATCAAAGCTGAGCAGCCAAAGAACCTGCAAAAGGCAAGGCAAGAAATGTGAGAAAGGTTCTGATATGTTCATGTCAGAAGGTTAGATGATGGTCAGAGAAGAACGTGTCCCTAAGGTAAAGATGTTTGCACCATGTTTCACGGTCAGGAGAGCCTGTTAACCCCTGGTGCCAACGATGGCCTTGACTTGATATGGATCTATTATGGGAAGCTATCGGAGTGTGAACTGCTGGACTGGAATCGATCCAGGTACTGGTCTGGTCTCGTAGTTTGCAGAGTCTCATCAGCATCAACAATGTATGGGCAAGATTAAGTCAGGAAACTGGGGAATTTCCAGTAAGACATGATGGAGGCCACTGGTTACATCACCAACATCCATATTCAGACACAAGACATCTTCACCTTCTGTCCACATCGTCCTCCTCCTCCTCACCACCTCCACTAATCACCTTTGCCAGGTACTTGCGAGACTTGCTCTCGTTCTGGTGGCGGCAGGCGTGCAGGTAACAGGTGATGGCGGAGACTCCCAAGTGGAGCTGACGATCTTTGACAAAAATGTTCTCCAGGTAATCTCCCCACATGGCCCAGGCTTTCACCAGGACGTCGTGCATCTGCACAGCTGCTGAAAAGGCCTTGTTGGCCTCCTCGGACCTACAAAAAGGAAGTAAGGAGTGTCAGAGAGGAACGGAGCACACAGGAGACCAGGCAGTAAATATAGATGAGGCCCAGCAGGCAGCTGGTGTTGTTTTGAACTTTTTACAGGATGAAGAACAGACTGGAAACAGTAGTTTGAACTTCGTTTGCTTTATTTTCTGCTTGAAATAAAGACCCGCGTGGATTATTAGGATGTTCCCTCACGTCATCCTGCTTTAACCCTGCATGATTTATTACATTTTGTTTTGTTATAATAATAAAAGGTCTGAATCAAACCATCTGATGATGTCAGAATCAATCCATGTTATATTAATTATCTTCTGATTATACAGAGAGACAAAAGCCTCATTACTCATATGCAAAAACACAGACATTAACTAAATCTAAAGAAACAACACTTAACATTGCTGATTAGGATTATTTTCAGGTTGTATTTCAATAAAAAAAAACTGAGCATTCAGGCACAATAATGTTAGAAGCGGCTGAATATCTGGCAGAAAGCAACCGAAAGGTGAAATCTGTCAGCAGAACCGGGTTTTCAGCGCACATTTCTGCTGACTGGGAAAAATATTCTGAACCATCAGCTGCTCTCACAACACCGGGCGACTTCTAGCTACTCGCTGGCACTCAGTTCAATAAACAAACCACACGAGGCACATCAACACTGACATCCTCCAGTCAGAACAAGGAGACAGGCCCGGTGAAGAAAAGTGCTCCTGAGCTCCAGTATTTTAGGAGTGCTTCCAAACTTCCTAACAGCTGAATGTCTCCCAAACCAATCAATTAAAATCTGGTGTTATGGGAGGTATTTTGGCATGAGATTAAAAATGGGAGCCTGATTGCTTTGGGATTCAGAACCTCCAGTATTACTTAATGGGCTCTCCTCCGCCTCTTTGCAAGTGTTAAAGTACATTAACAGTTTCCACTACCTGGCTCAACAGGAGCAGCTGCACCCAACAGACTGACACCCGTTTAATTGAAGGATCCCAGAATACACACACACACACACACACACACACACAGAACCTCTAACCACTCTGCTGTTATTTCTCCCCCGGTGTGGAGGAAACTTGATGATTGCAATAAACCCTACTGAGGTGGAGGCAAGTTCTGCTGATCCCAGAGATTCCAGTAAATTGCCTCCAGTTAATTATTGAGCTGCATATACATTTAATAAGCCTGCCTCAATTTGTCTTTCACCCCCGAGGACCCCATGTCATGTCAAAGATGATGGCAACGCGTGGGGGAGGGGAAGTATGAGTTTGACTGAGGACGGTCTGAATCTGCATACAGACAGCAGCTGTTATGAAGCAAAGAACCCTGCAGTCAGAAGATGATACCGGCTCTATAACACGGCCATGACACAGCCGCCACCATAGCTATGATACACCAGCTACCTGGAGGTGTTTTTCAATGTTTGGTATTTCTTAAAAACCTTCCTGCAAACATCAGGACATCCATGTTTCCCTCTTTGATAGAACAAATCTGGCCTGACACTCTAAGGCAACCTGAGCCACTTTATGGTTGGCTGGAGCTACCAGGACGGGACTCCTGGTAAAAACAGGAAAGTTGAAGCAGGAGCGCATTTCCCAGAAACGAGCTTTAGCAACAGATTTTAAGTCTGAAAGAAGGCACTGTGTGTGTGCAGTGCTCTTCTGGAAGATCTCCAGCTTCATTTAATAAACATCTGTTATAGCTGTCGGTTTGGAGGGATTTTACTTCTGTTTCAGAATATAACTGCTGGGACATCAATCACAGTTTAATATTATTGTCTACTGAACACCAGGTTACCCCTTCCAAAGGGAACCTTATAGAGAGGAAAAACTCTCTTGCAGATGGACAGGATGTGGGGATCGGTACACAACGTTTCACAGTTTTTACTGATGTTTTAGATTGTTATCGCTGTGATCTTTATTGTTTTGATGTCTGTTGCCATTTCCTCTCAGCATGCAGGCCAGAATGTTGTGTTATAAACAGCAACAGGTCCTGCTGCTGTGCCAACGAAAGCTAACAGATTAACAGGCTGCAGAGTGGTTGTGGTGGACCTCTTTGCTGTATGATTTGTCTGCTCGACACAGCAGCACTCATGCAGACAGGAGCAGTTCTGGTTAAATAAGTACAATAGAAACGGGTATTAGCAGAACAGCTGCAGGACATACTTGTTGATTTGAGCCAAGAACATGCCCTTGAGAGCGTAGAACTCAGCAGTCATCTCCTTGGTGAAATACTTCAGGTTGGTCGACTCGATCACCTCTAAACCCTGAGAAATGAATAGGAGGAGAACTTTCAGAAAAGTTTCAGAGAGAAATCACATTTTTCTGTTTTAGATAACACACCAGAACCAAACAGCTCACTGTTCATTAAGAAGTAACAAAGAAGCTAAACTTCCATTACGGTGAGTCTCTGATTAGGTGTCTCCATGTACCGCTGTGACAAACGACGTGAAGCAGAGGGAGGAAACGCAGAGAACCAGAGAAGGGAAGGAACAATGTCTACTGGCACTTTTAATGACTTGTGGAGTGCTGAACAGCCTCTATTAATCAGAGCACTCTGTGGGCTTAAGAGCAGGCTCTTGAGTTATAAGTCTCTCTGCTATGACCTGTCACCTACAGCCATCCCAGCCCCTTCTCACGCTTTCACACAAAGAAACACAGCAGGCGGGAGCATATTCACAGGACACGGACTGATTAATACACATATATGTAATTGTTTAATTATGCTGTATTATCAGGATGTGTGTAAATAGTTCTTGTTCCTAACGTTGGCAGCAGATGTTGGTCATTTGAACATCTCATACGTTAGAAGATGCTTACCTGCATGCATTCATTCTTGCCCATGACACCAGCCAGCTGCAGGTAACACTTGACCTGCTGCCTGATCTTCTGGAAGCAGTCCACAATGGGCACTGTGGGGATGGTATGGATACGACTGAGAATGTCCAGAGCCACGTTCACCAACCCCTGTGGAACCAGCACCACATGGACCCATCAATGCCACAGCAACTTAAAGGGACCGTTTTTGAGGTTCTGATGAAAGGTTAGAAGCAGTTAATATCTCACCATAGAAGGCTGGAGGTGGTGCGGCATTAATAATATACCCATGAAAAACAAGTGCTAAGAACAACTATTTAAAAAGGTTCAGAACGTTGCTTTTCCACTGATGGTTTTGGGACTAGAGCCGTTTTAAGAAGATGGAAGTCCTGTTTGGTTCTGGTCCTTCTCGGACTATCTTAGCCTCTGGGTCCAGCTAATCTGGATTTATACTAATTAAAGACAAAAATAGTTAACTACTGAGGGTAAGAGATGAACTGTTTCCCACTTTTCTTTTGTTACAAACCAGAAATATTCCTTTAAAAACTAAAAACCTCTGATGATTTCTGCTTGTATGAAGCGTCCCTCGAACTCGGACCAGTACCTGTTTACGAGCTATCTTCCCATACTGAATGATAGCAGAAGCTGAGGCATGAACTCCCAGCATGGCGTTGTTGTTGATGTTGTTCGGGTCGTGTTGTGTGTTGGTCTCGTACGCCGTCACTATAGCTGCGGAGGGAGGAAAAACAGTGATGAAGATGACGTTTCTTACAGTGACAAAGAGAGCGAAGATGTTCTGCTGCCAGGAGCGTAGGAGGACACCGGGGACGGCAGACATATTGAAGAGCAAATGAACCATGGTGATGGATTCCATCAACTAAGATTCCACTTCGCTTTAGGTTTGAAGGCTGTCGAGTATAAACAAAGTGGATTTTATTGGCGCGCCGCTGCCAACAACACCATCATTATTTTAGCCCTCAGTGCCACGTGGAGCTCAAGTTGCTTGAGACATCACATTTTGCAGTGGCTGCCTCTCTGAACGGTTTCAAAGTCACTGCTGGAGAGAGCAGAGCACTGACCAGAGATGTGTGTGTGTGTGTGTAATGTCCTCTGTGCCATAGCGAGCTGACATTTGGAAATGCACAGACACCCTGAGGCGGTTCTTCACACCGTGGCCTTTTAAAGAAGACCCCTTCCTGCAACTCACAGAATCCAAACAGCCATCTGAGAAGGTGTCTAGGTTAACGTGGCATCTTTCAGCACACGTGCTGGGCTCAGAAGAACCTGGCTACACTTACTGCGGGTCACATTAAGGAGGAAAACATCAACCTGAGAGTATTTGTCACCTTGGTAGTGGTGCTGGCGCCACATGAATATGCTGCTCCAGTGAGAGAGGTCATCTGAAACAATGGGCAGTCGATTCCTCCACGTCTTCACCACTGTTTTCATGTCATGGAGGCTGGTGTTGCGGCCCAGGTTTGTGGGCTGAAGCCCCGCGTTAATCTGAGCTGCTTCCTGTAGCTCAATGATCTGCTGAGCCGCCTGGAGACAGATGATGACTTTAAATGAAAATAACAGACCTATCATTATGCACACAATGAGCACAAACAGCCAGCAGAAGGAAATGGTTCTCATGTGGATTTAATGTCCATCTGACTTAAATCCTGGTAATAATCTGTTCATGCAGCTAAACAAATGAAAGCGGTTATTTAAACCTGCAACCTTGTTTGCACAGCGTTACACACACCGAGTCCATCTGCTGAACACAGATGCCTGCTCACTTACTGTAAGCCTTCTCGTGTCCAACCTTTTGTTTTTCTCTTCTATTTATGACACAAAATCACCATCATAAAAGGTTGTATAGTTAAAATAAAGAACGAAAACACCCAAACGGACCCCTGCCCCAACAAAACACAGTTTAAAGTTGACTGGAAGGAATTTTCTACAGGGGTATTAGAGAAAAGGGGCTGATCACATTATAAACATCATTTTATTTGTAAAATCATTTAAAAACCCTCAATCATTTCCTCTCCAACCACAGTTATTCACTACGCTGTGTCGGTCTGTCTCATAAAATCCCAGTAAAATACAGCGGGTTTATGGTGATAATGGGAAAACTTTGCTGAGCTCCAGATTCATCCAGAGTTTTAACGTCTCCACCCCAGGCATGAAGCTGAGCTCCTTCAGAAACGGACTGCTGCATCCTAGGTGCACAGAGCAGCGTTATCACAGGTCCTTCCTCCCAGTAGCTCTTAGACTTTATAACCATCACTGCTCCCAACAAACTCAGTAAGTATTAACACCCCCTGCTGTTTTTATGCACAAACATGCATGCACATGTATTACATTTATTAAATCAGCCTACTCAGCTGGACTTTTGTTTTAGCCTGAGTATTTTTAATAACTCCACAGTATTTTTTTCTTATGCTGTAAATTTTTCCCTTCTCTAATTATTACTTTTTGTTTTTCATATGTTTTACCTTCGTGTAAATCTGCATGTCTCCTTTTGCCTACAACTTTGCTGCTGGTGCGCCTGAATTTGAGGGACAATAAAGGAGATTTCTATTCTATTCTGTTGGGAAACCTGTGCAACTGCTGTGCCAGTGTAAAAGCTTACAGGGTCATATTATGGAGAAAACATAATAAAATGGGCTAAACATACAGCAACAATAAAACTGTTATTCCTACGGATCAATAAGAGAACCACCAGATAAATCAGTCATACTGGTCAACTTAGAACAAACATGACCTTCAAGAAAACCTACACCTAAACAATCGGCAGCTCAAAGCCATCATATCATTATTTCTGACAATTTAAATTGGTTTTCCCTTACCCGGGACTAAATGACGATGAGGAGGCCCAGTTTTAGCTGCAAGCAGCTCTAATTTATGCGACCCACATCAGTCTGAAAGGTATATGAGCAGATGATGTCCTCCCACCTTTACTTCAGCCTCTAACTGCTGTAATGCAGCCCAGAGAGGCGAACCAGTGAGATGTGAAAATGATAAGTGAGGAGCTTCTTTCTCATTCCCTGAAAAGAAGCCTCATTGATTGGCCCAGAGCAGCTGTGTGAACATATAATCAATCATACCATTATGACTACTCATCAGTCAATATTAACGCCAAGCCTTGTAATCGATAGTGAGGGTGATAATTCATTGATGGTTGGGATTTGATGATAACTTGATTCAAACAGTGCAGTATGTGCAGACTCTGGACTCATGGGGGGCTGAGGTTGGGATATAGAGATTTACAGCAGGTTCCTGGCTGGGAGGAGGAACTAATGGCTTGTTTTCTCTTGGTTTGGGTAAATAATAATCTCACACACACAGTCCCAGTATAGGTAAATATAGACGTTCCACCCCCCCACCTGAACTGAAATCAAATCTCCCAAAACAAAATAAATTAGGCCGTAGAATATTTTTTCCCAATTATCTGCTCATATCAGCTGATGGTCCACTTCTCACCTTCATTCAGGCCGTCCCATCCATCATGGAAATGTATTCTGCTGCAGGTATTTAATCAAACACTATCTGATGGCAGGGAAGTAATTACAGAAACTCTAAAGTAGCCCTCTATTTCCTCTCCTCGCTGCATGGACTAGGTCTTTTTCCATCTCTGCTCAGCCTGTTGTAATCTCCTTCAGTGGAATTAAAGAGGCTTAAAGGCTTCTTTCATTGGTTTTCCTCTGTCTCAATATTACAAAATGCAGTGAGAGACGAAGATGAGGGTCGTTATCAGTGTTGCTCAACAGCACCATGTCTCAGAGCTACTGAAGATCTCTGGACATGGATCTCCTTCAGTTCTTATCACAATACACTGACTACCTTCTTCCAATCCGACATAAATGAGCCTAATCGACAGAGGAACGCTGACCTGCAGCAGCGGCGTGTGCACATGGGACACGATATGAGGCAGTCTTCTCCACTCACGAATGGCCAGGCTTGAAGCCATCTCCACCAGCCTCTCTATGAAGTTGAGCTGCTGTTCCTCTGGGTTGCAGATGGCCAGGTAGCCACGGTGCATATTCACCTTCCAGGCCATTTCCTTGGGACAGCTCAGCTCCACCTGGAAGAGAAAAGAGTTTCCATACATTTAAAAAACAGTCATCGTTAACTGAGCACAAGGTGTGAAGTTTAAAGCAGTTTTTAATAATTTAGAAACAAAAGGTATCACAGAAACTGACTTTGAGTAAATTATCTCACGGACGGCGCCGTGCATATGGATCCAGACACAGAACTTCACATTACAGCCACAAACCTCGACGTCTACGTAAATAACCCAACACATAGTAGGAAAATATGAAACAAATTCTCACCATTTCGTTACTCTCAACAATTAGGTCCAACCAAGTTACTTCACAGGTCACCTAACAACATTAATCAGAGAAGCACCCAAGGGGCCCATGGTAACTCTGGAGGAGCTGCAGAGATCTACAGCTTAGGAGGGAGAAATCTGTCCACAGAACAGCTGCACCAATCTGATTTTAATGGAGGAGTGGCAAGAAGAAAGCCACAGTTGAAAGAAATCCAGAGGAACTCCTGGCTGCAGTTTGCAGCCACCATGTAGGAGACACAGCAGGCATGTTGAACAAGGCGCCGCTCAGACAAAATCAAAACTGAATTCTTTGGCCTGCATGCAAAACACAATACGTGGTGAAACACTGCTCAGTTTGAACACATCATACCAACAGGGAAGCATAGTGCTGGCAGCATCATGCTGTGGGGATGCTTTTCTTCATCAGGGACAGGGAAGCTGGTCAGAGCTAATGGGAAGATGGATGAAGCTAAATCCAGGACCATTCTGGAAGAAAACCTGGTAGAAGCTGCAAAAGACCTGAGACTGAGGTGGAGGTTCACCTTCCAGCAGGTCAACCAGCCTGAACATACAGCCAGAGACACTATGCTTTAGATCAAAGTATCTCCAGGTGTTAGAATGGCCTAGTCAAAGTCCAGACCTAAGTCCAAAAATACAATTGACACTGTCCATCCAGTCTGACTCAGGATGAGATGTTTAGCAAAGAATGGAGAAACTTTCAGTATGTAGATTTTCAGAGATCATACAGACAATCAGCTGGAGAGGTGGATCTGACTCAGAGGGCGTGAATACTTATGACTGCAACACTTTACAGATTTTTATTGTAAAAGTCCATGTATGAGTTTTCTTCTGCTTCACAGAGCAAAGAAGACCAGAGGGCTGAAAGCACAGGTGTGTCTGTTCCTGGAGGAAATTACAGTGATCAGTCAAAGCGCAGGTATCAGGGGTGACGCTTGATGAATATCCTGGAGACAGAACCGCCCTTATCAACTGCACGCTTTAATTGAAAGCGGGGACATTTGGACTTCGCCTCCGAGCGGTGGGCAGGCAGGGGACTTCAGGCTTTGCTCCTCTCCTCTGCCGTAAAAACAAATCACCCTGCAGCAGATGCTGAGGTCATTATTCATGCACACAGCTGTCATAAATATTAGCTGCTACAACCTGGGCTATGGAGCGCGGGACAAAGAGATGGGGGCCAACGGGTAAGAAGATAGAGGTGCTAATATCAGAAAAAAATATTCAGGAGCAAAGCTGGAGATGAACAAAAGAAAGGAGAGGAACGAGTATGCAGAAGAGGAACGAACAGAAACAGGAAGGAAGGGATTTAGTGGAGCTGCTGTTGCCATCCAAACACTTTAATTAGATGTCACCTAAAGACAGAGCAGCTCGATGGATTGCTTCAAAGTCTCCTTGAAAGAGGAAAACAGGAGTATTTGTTATACGTCAGGTACTATCAGAGCCTCGCAACCCCTCCACACTTTGCTTCAGGAAACATGAGGCGACTAAATTAACGACCATAGCAGCTGAACCGCACCTCCGCAGCTTTACAGCCCCCTTTTATCCTCCCTCCCAGGGGGTGTCTGGTTATGATGGGGCTGGACAGCGCTGATATCAGGTTACTATACTTCCCCATTAACACAGGGTCTGGGTTTAATACACAGCAATATATACAGAAACTAGAGATGCAATAAAAAACACTTGGTGAGGTCACTCTGGTCCTCAGGGTAGAAGCCCACAGGGTCCACTACATCTGGGACTCTGTCAGGAACAAGTTCTCCTGGCTTTAGGAGTTTTCTCACCACCTCCTAATAACAGAGACACAGAGATTTAAACCAACGGTCCTTTCCTCACCTGTACCAAAGCCTCCTTCATTGCACTCCAATTAGAAACCCTCCAAGCACATTCAAGCACCAAGTATGGGTTGGAGTGGCCTTTTGACTGCCCATATTCAGTCAGTGGTTCCCACTGGTTCAGTTCTTTGGAACATCTGCAGAGAAAGATGAAGCACACATCAAAACTGGTGCAAGATGTTTTCTAATTATTATCACGATATTACCAGGTATCCTCTGTGTTTGAGAATATATACAGGCTTAAAGAACACTGTATCAAATATAAAAAGCATATACGGTATATTGTTTATTAAGTCAATGGTGCAGTTAACATAAAAACTCCTAGTTCTGCTGTAGGAAGCCTACCGTATCCAGTGGTCCTCCCACAGCTGGTACTCAGGGAAAATGGCTGGAGAGACGTTGCTCCGTTCATGCTCTTTTCTAGCTTTCTCCATGGCCTTTTCATAACTTTCCTGGGCCTGAACACACATGGACATATTTTCATTAAGATAACCCCTTTTCAGGATGAAGAAGAGCAAACAAGAACTTGTATTGGTTGTAACCGAACACCAAGAAATCAGCTGGTGATAAAACGTCCAACTTGATCAGACCTCAGAGGCCAGACACTGTAAAATCCTGCGTTTCGCACCACACTAAGGTTGAGTTTAGCAAGTTGTTACTGAGGAGGAAAGTTGATGCTAGCTATGTTTTTAAAAATCAAGTCACGACCTTTATACTATGGCATGTCTGTGGTTCATTCAGGCTGCAGGAGAGTGAGAGAGAGCTAGACTTCTGCAAACAACAGGAAAGCTGAGTTTATGCTGGCAAAGCTGCTGTTTTCATCCTGTCATGGAAAATTCTGGATTTGGAAGTGTTTTGGTAAGGATCTACATTCTCCAGGATGAACACATGGAGACTGCTAGCCGATGTAACCGAGCTAATTGCTAATCAGACTTAATGAGGAAGCCTTGAAACAAACAGCTTCAATTACGTTCATACATGCTCTCATTTCAGCGCTCAAAAAGAGGAACTGGATCAGCAACAAATGCTGCTCGGCTCTTCTCTAGCTGTAACTGTTATCTGGACCCAAATTAATACCGTTTAAACAGACTAATGGGTCTGTTTTCTTCACCTGCTCAAAGAAGCCGTGCTGCTCATAGGCAATGGCTGTCGTCGTCTCAGGAAACTTGCATCTCTTCTGCCATAAGCCAGCCCACATGTCCTCTTCTTGGAGCAGAGAGTAGAGCTCTGCTAGAGAGTCCAAAATCTCCTTTAAAGAAGACAAAATGGGACCAGAACCAGAACAGTGCAGATTTAACAAGACCAGAATAAAAAATAACTCACACTCAAACAGAATCAAAAAACTCTAAAATAAAGAGCATAAAAAAATAAAGAAACCCTACCTGCTGAGGCGGAGTGATGCTCTCCTGTTCATAAAACTCTGTGCTCTGCTTGGGTTTACTGTGCAGGCTCAGGCCCTTCTCAAAGGCCTGCTGCTCCAGCATGAGGGTGGAGCGCAGCCACAGGTTGTGCGTCTTGCCCAGGTACTTCAGCACACAGGGCCGGATGGGGATGGGAGGCACACACTGCGACATGGCCTCCACGAAGCAGTTAAGGGCACTGGGCTGACAGTCCCTTTGGGCCTGGTGACTGCCGCTGCACAGGAAGGGGCTCATTTCACCAGACAAAGCCTGAGAAGCACAGAGATCATCACCTACTGCACCTCCTTTTTACTTTAG
This sequence comes from Crenichthys baileyi, assembly GCA_036173005.1. NCBI lineage: Eukaryota > Metazoa > Chordata > Actinopteri > Cyprinodontiformes > Goodeidae > Crenichthys > Crenichthys baileyi. Next base: position 100,305 of record JAHHUM010002634.1, read on the forward strand.
CAGCTGTACCATGATATGGAGTATTGATAAAGGCATTTTGTTGCATGTTCGGGATGCAACATGATGCATTTTTCCAGTAAGAGAGCTGTGAAGCAGGAAAAGAGGGGAAGACGAGGGCGAGGAAGGGACGAAAGACACATTGTGTGCAGCTTTCCTGCCTGTCCAGACAAGCTGCCTATGATTTTATTAATGAAATCACGATACCATATAAAACTGTACTAACAGTCAAAACCTGCAATTATGTTATTTATCACACATCTATGTGTATTTCACCAATTTAAATTAATTTGCTCAGTTCAGCATAAATTATGTAGCAGAAATCAAAAGCAGCTTCTCACTGAGAAGGTCAGAGGTCAGAACAGATCACACAGTCAGTACTCTGAAAATCACAACTGATGTATTTCTGAATATACATATGAATATAATTCACACTGCCCATTGACAGCAGTGAGTAATGTATGCCTCAATGGTCTTTCTAATGAGACTGACGGTGGAGAATGCAGAGATGTCATCAGAGTCCTTCCTAACGAGCAGATGCTTTTCTACTGTCCTCCTCCAACATGTAAACACGGTTCACGCAGACATCTGTGCACAGGTGACATCTCTGTGACCCGCCACGCGTGTCAAAGCTGGGAAATATTTGGGATCCAGCTAAAGCCTGCAGCTGTCAGCTGTTCCAGAGTCTTATCACTTAACATTAAGGTAAGTGAACAAGTTCTAAATACTCGGCATAAATTTGGTTTGTTAAAATCATCACCGCTTCCTATTCTTCACTCTGAATTAATCAGTTTTAGGAAATGTTTGCAATGCCTGAAATACTAGCAGCCTCCTAACGACGTAAAGGAAACATAAGTGACAACATGGTGCTTGATGAAGCATTCATACTTTACCGCAGTATTAACTGATAGACCAACCACACTAAGGGCCTGAATGAGGAGCACATTTTCAAGACTTATGAATTGTATGAATGTATGTATGTATGAATGAATTACATTTACATGTAGATTGAGGTCTGGACTTTGACTAGGCCATTTTAACCCATGAATATCATTTGATCTAACCCATCCGTTGTATCTGTAACTGTATGTTCAGGATTGTTCTCCTGCTGGAAGGTGAACCTCCGCCCCACTCTCAGGTCTTCTGGGTTGAACTCCATCCATCTTCCCATCAAATCTGACCAGCTTCCTTGTCCGGCAGCATGATGCTGCCTCCTCCATCCTGTTGAGATGGTGTGTTCAGGTCGAGGTGCACTTAGCTTTCCAGCTCACACAACAATTTGTATGGAGGCCAGAAAGTGCACTGTTGGTCTTATCCGACCACAACAGCTTCTACATGTCTGCTGTGTTTCCGCCGTGGCTTTTAACGACTTTTTTTTTGAAATTCTTCCATAAAAAGGTCAGATTTGTGGAGAGCACAACTGCAACTAATAGTTATTGGTCAAAAGATCATCCCACCTGAGCTGTGGATCTCTGTAGCTCCTCCAGATATACCATGCACCTCCTCTTTAATTAATGCTCTCTTTGCTTGGCTGGTTTCGGTATACGGCCATGTCTTGATGCTTTAAGCTTGTCCACAACGTCCTCCCTGACCTGTCTGCTGTGTTTCTTGGTCTTCATGACGCTGGTTGTTCTCTGATGTTCTTTAAAGAACCTCTGAGACTTTCAGCTGCAGTCAGACTGAGAATAAATTACACTCAGCTGGTACCTGATCAGGTGGCTTCTGAAGGCAGATAGTTAAACAAAATTTTCTTTAGAGGTGTCAGAGTAAAGGGGGCTTAATGTAAGTTCAAGACATATTTTCAGGTTTTAGTAGTAAATGTATCGCCTTCTTTCCCCTCCACAGTGTTGTGTTAAAATCTCTGTAATGTGAAAAAGTGTCTCCAGTGAAGGGGAATTTCCTCGGCCAAGTAACAAAGCAACATGCCTTCATCTATTCTGGTTCAATGTTTACTGAACATCTAACCGTCACAGTCCGCTGTTTTCAGGGTAACAAACATGCAGCCGTAAGCTATACTCACATGCTGCTGCCTGTCAGACAGGATTTTCCACAGTCGAGGGAAAAGCTGCACCCAGGTCCTCTCAGCCAGCGGAGTGGAGATGTGACAGAGCTGGACGAGGGCGTTGAGAAGGGCTCCCGTCTGAAACAGAGCAGATACGTGAAGCAGGAGCAGAGCTACACAGATACTAACATCTACCACTCAGCAAACATGTGGAGGTGTCAACACTGATGGAGAAGCTGCATTGAGGAGGACAGCAGTGAAAGAACACAGGATGGCCAAGAATGACTTCAGGCTTTCATAACTCTCCTCCATGTCACCTGGAGGCACCAAGAGCATTTCTAACAAGGGGTTAGGTACCATGACCTGTTCAGGTCACGTTAAATCTGAAGAACATCATCGGTACGGCTGTAGAGGAACTGCGGTCTAGTTACCAGGGACAGAAACATGAATCTGCCATTGTTTAAGCTAACATGGCCACCACTGACTGATACCTTCACATTGCACAGAGACAACACAGTTAAGGTATTTACCTTGACCTCTCGTAAGGAGTCCAGGAACTTGTCATGCCGGTTGGTCAGCATGTGCAGCTGGTTCCCAGTGTCTCTCTCTGCCTGCTCCTTGGTCTTGGGAATGGCTGTCTGGTCACCTGGGGCCAATTCTATGTCAATCTCCACATCCTGCCAACAGATCAGAGATTCAAGAGAAAAGCAGATTTTTAGAGACACCACGTTTCAAATTGGATCAACTGAACCTACAGTGGCCTCTTAGTAAGAGATGATAAAGAAACATTGGACATAAAAGTAATCAGTCTTTCCAGGAGTCTCACCTCCTCTTTTGTCTCGCTGTTTTCCCGTTCACGTGGCTCCTGCTTGACGTGCGTTGCCATGGCGAAGGCAGCGCGGTCATGGCTGTCAGCCAAGTTGATGACGTTTGTGATGGAAGGCAGCATGGATCCCTGGCAGCTGGTGCCGATGATGGTGTTTCGTTCACAAACTGCCAGCAGCAGCTGTCCAACACAAACACAGGTGAACAGTCTGAGAACCTGTCAGCAACACACTGAGCTGAGAGGAGAGTGGACCGAGCTCGGCGCCGCTTACCTCAATGCACTGTTTGATCCAGAAGTGGCTGCCCATTGCCTCCCAGTTCTGAGAACAGCAGATGTAGAGCAGCCTCTCATAGACACGGCGCTTCATGGAGGCATCAAACACCTCAAAGAACTTGGCCCTGATTACTGGCTGAGTGCAGCGAAGCCCCGAGAGGAACGCCGGCTCCAGCTTGGACGTGATGTCACTTCCTGAGAGGCTCTCGTCTCTGAATAAGACAAGGACAAACAGCCGTCAACATGGTGGATGTATTCTGTTTATAAAGTCAGTAAACCTTACAGACCAGATTCTGGTTTACATATAAACAAATGTGGAAATATTCCCCCATTAATATCAGTAAACCAGATGTGAATGTGATTAAGATTTGAGTCACAAATATCTCTGGAAACTGTTGGGTTTGTTATTTCTGTCACATCACAGAGAGAGAGGTGATCTTCCAGAGACTTCCTAACTGTGATCCAGCATGGCTCATCAACATCACGATGTTCACACACAAACCCTCTGCTGAGGGAGGCCAGGTCCATTAGGCTGATTAAAAGTCATTGTGGGTCAGATGGAAAAAGAAAATACTCTCATGGATATTAGAAAAAGAGTTTCTGGTCCGTCTGGCTGCTCTGAGATGAGCTGAAGAAAACCTGGTTCTGTTGTAACTCTACTAATTTAGTACCTTTCTGCATCTGAAGCACTAAACACAGCAAGTATCTTATGTTACCTTAATGCCTTTTATCAGGATCTAGAGGAAAGGAAAGACCAACACAGACTAGTGGAGGTGGAATAAAACATTTGTTTCAAATAAAAATCTCCGTCATGCTTTTAAATTTAGCCGCCTTTATTCTGATAAACCCAAATAAAATCCAGTGGAACCAACTGCCTGAAGAGATCAGCCAAGAGAGCCATGGTAACTCTGGAGGAGCTGCAGAGATCCACTGCTGAGGTGGGAGAATCTTGCACACAGGAGTCTAGACCTCCATAAATCTGCTGAGAAGAAAGACAACTCCAAACAGAAGAAGTCCTGTTTGGAGTTTGTCACGAGCCCTGCAGAAGACACCGCAAACATGTGGAAGAAGGTGCTCTGACCAGAGGAGACCAACATCAAAATCTTTGGAGTACATCCTGAACGCCGTGTGGAGGAAAGCTAAGAGTCTGAGCACAGCATGAGACATGGTGGTGGCAGCATCATGATGTGGGGACACTTTTCTTCAGCAGGGACAGAGAAGCTAAAGATGGATGGAGCTAAACCCAGGACAATCCTGGAGGAAAACCTGTTAGAAGCTGCAGAAGGCCTGAAACCTAAATACAATTGAGGAAATGTAGCAGGACTTGAACACTGATGTTCACAGAAGTTCTCCATCAAGTCGGAGAGATTCAGTGTTTTTGTAAATAAAAATGGACAAAAGTTTCAATCTGTAGAAGTTCAAAGCTGGCGGAGAAAAAAAAACAAGAAGACCTGCATTGTGCAACTAAAGTTTGTTTCTGTATTTTCAGAAAAACGTTAAATGTGCGTGAAAACGTTAACACTGTTCAGATGATGTCCTGCTCTTGGTTAAACTCTCCAACCTCCCGACCTTCATCAGTGGTGTCAGACTGGAAGCAAGGGCGGCCTGCCGTTGGTGCCGTGGCCATTTGGCTCCGTGATGAATGGAGGTAATTACCTGTAGACGTAATTAACGAGGTCCAGGAACTGGGCATTTAGCTCAAGTTCATCAGGGAAACGTTTCTCTATGTAGGTCATCATCTTCACCAGCAAGATGGACTTCTCACGCAGGTTTGGCATCTGAAAGGAAATGGATTATTAATTACAGTGAAATCATAACGGAGAAGGTGTCAAGACAATAACGAGTGAAGAAGATGATTGAGAAGAAAGGTTTTCAGCTGATTAGACCTTTACTTCTCGCTCTTCTACAGTTTATGAGGCATCAGGTGTTGTGTGAAACTGTTGGACTTTGTCACCTGGTTGGCGGCCATTGGAGAGTTGTTCTTCACCCACTCCTCCACGATCTTCACCACAGCACGAAGGATTTTAGGGTCAGAGGACTTCTCAATCAGAGATGTAAGGATGACCTGGATGAAGTTCTTCCTCATCTCCATGCTCATGACAGACAACCGGGTTTTCACCAGGTCCAGGCTCAGCATAACCAGCTCGCTCGTCACTGATAGGATGGAAGCAAATCAGTGGCTGAGATAAAAACACTGAACAGCAGCAGCTTTAATATTCTGCGCGTTGTAGGAAGGAGATGTTTCTCTGTGTCATTAGGGTGCTTTATTTCTCAACTCTAACATCTGCTACACCTTTTACAAGCACTGAAGAACCAAGCTGGCCCTAAAAACCATCAAGATGAACAATGTGCTGAGCTTCGACATGCAGCAGCCACCGAGCGGGTCCACTGGAGTTGGGCCGATTGAATTACTGAAACCTGAAGACTGTTTGGAGGTCAGATAGCCTTTGGTCTGAGTGACTTTAACGGCTCATGGTGGAGGGTTAACGTCTGTGTTTCCCGATACAGTCATTAGGGAACCATTTAGAGCCCTGATCGTATCTTACAGCCATTACCTCCCATGAGGGTAACAGCAGGAATGAGGAGCTGAACCAGAGCTGCAGATCAGCTCACAGAGAAACTGAGCAGGAAATGGTCCTGAGTCAGAAGTTAGCTGATCTAGAGTCTGTTTTTACCTTGAACATCTCTGAGGTTTTAATACGGCCAAGTGAACACAGGGAAACCAAATTATCTGTGAGGTTGTTCTCCTTCCCAGCACTGAGAAGTATGGGATGTGTTTTAAGTAGCTTAAATCTCCTGATGTGTCAATAAATGTCAAAAGATGTTAGAAAAAGGTTTGTTTTCCAACCTGGATTCAACGGTTCACATTTCTAAAAGACATAAATCTGAATTTCTTCTAAATAAATTGCTTTTCTAACATGTTCCATCTAAAAGATGGAGCTCTCTGTAGCTGAATAAAGTATGACATGTTTCGGTTATCCAAGCTGCTTTCATTTCCCTTAATGATCAGAAACCTAGAAGGAGGAATCAGATCTACTGATGATGCACAGATGTAACTGCAGAGGAAGATTCACCTACTGATTCATCACAGACCTGGCCTCACCATGAATCCAGCTGAATCATCTCATCTCATTTACCGACTTGGTTTAACATGGTTCTGTTCTCACACCTTCAGCTGCATCCAGGTCTTCCACATGTGAATGTGTACCTGTACTGGTTTCAGTGACCCCTGGGTTGGCCTGCTGGGGGCTCAGGTGTTCCCGGACCATCTTCTGGAGCGAGCGCATGAACACGGAGATGAGGCGGTCAATGTAGCTGGCGTTGTAGCTGCAGGCAGACTTCAAGATCATCAGAGTTCCTGTAAGACAAACGAAGAGGAGGGGAAGTGGATGAAGATGGGCAGACACAGCTGCGGTCAGCGGCTGCATCACTAAACATTTACCGGTTTATTTCTCTGGTTTTCTGAGGGCCACAAAGACAGGAAGAATTAAAAAGTTGAAAAGAATTAACAAGAGGAAACAGAGCGGCTCCTACCAAAGAGCTGCGTCGGGTTGGTGTTGCTCGTGGCTTTCTCATAGTTAGTCAAGCCTTCATAGATGACTTTGCCCACAGCAGCATAGAGACACTCCAGTTCCTCGTACTTGGACGCCACGTTTGACGTGCCTGAAGGGAAGAATAAAGAAAAATATTTACTTTGAACAAAGGAAAAACCAAAAATCTGGACATCGTGACTTAAAACAGAAGGAAAAGAGCAGAGATCCAGAGAGTTCAGTGAACATTCGAGGGGTTGGATGATTTCTCAGACTTTAGATATAAATACGGCATAACGAGCTGCTTAACGAGATCACGCTGCAATGGGCAGCAGCTAGGAAGATACACAGGTATTAACCCTCTCTAACCAATCAGAGCGGACCATCCCCATACAGCAGCAGTTGACTCACCTAAATAAAGAAGAGCCAGAAAAGCATCAGTATTCATACGGTTCTGTATGGTTCCACAAAACAGAACTTACTTGGCTCAGTAGGGAAGATGCTCATGAGGCGGGACAGTAGGGAGTGGACCGCCCGCAGGATTTTTGTGTTGCCACAGGTCATGCATGCAGCGATGCCCCTCTGAAGAGGCTTAAAGTGGGCCAGGATGGCCGGGGACTGCAGCACCGTCAACAGGAAGCAGAGGATCTCCAGTCCGGTGCAGATGTTGGAGATGTTAGCTTGGGCTGGTTGCTCCTGAGAAGTGTAACAGGAGAACAATCAAAACAAGAGGTACAACTGAACAAAATTAAGCAGTGAAATATTGTGTTTTCATGACATTTACAGCGATGCAATAACTCTTTACCTTTTTACAAACAGGATTTCATGTGATAAATCAACACAAGGTGACGCTTACGCAACTCTGACCAGCTTATCTGTTTCTCCTAAAGAAAACCATCCCCACAGCATGATGCTGCCACCACCATGCTTCACTGTGGGAATGCTGTCCAGCATTTGTTTTCCACCACACGGTGTTTAGGATGTAGGCTGGTCTCGCCTGGGCAGAGCTCCACCTTCATGTTTGCTGTGTCCTCCACGGATCTAAACGGTACTTCAGTTATGTTGTGCCTTTCTTCTCCTCTTGCCGCTCTTCTCTTTATAAAAGCTGGATTTGCAGAGCGTTAAACTGGGTCATTCAGGTGACTTCTAAAGGCAACTGAACTGGTTCCAATAACCTTAGTTTATTGGTATTGGAGTAAAGGGGGCACAATGCATTTTGCTGTTTTTTTATTGGTAAAAGATTTCAGATTAAGGCATCATTTCGTGTTCGACCCCATCAGAACATTCGAATTACATCCATTGAAAATTGTGGTTGTAATGTGAAAAAAGGGACAAAGTTCGAGGCGTATGAATACTTTTATACAGCATAGTATAAGCATATCCTAATACTCCACAAAACAGCAGGACTTCTCACATAAGGAACAAGGCGTTGGGACGGCTGCTAAATTAAAGATCAATGAATTCATTCTGTCCAAATTGCAATCAAGGTTTACAATGGCAGGGCCTGGAGGATAATCTTGCACCGATCCATGGTGCTAATCTGGTCTAATGAACAAGGTGACTCTGGTGATAAGGCTCCTGGCAGATATTAGGCTCTTATTGATTTGGCTCAGTATTAACAGGATGGGAGCCGAGCAGATAGAGCGTACACATTGAGTCTCCGCTTTTACAATTTAGACCTCATGCCACACTCCCACCGACTCCTAATCGGTGCCGGGCTAGTACAATGAAATGATAAAAGGTAATCGGATCAGGACCATTGTTCATTAGTCTGAGTAGGACAGATGAGCAGGTAGAGTGCACTCCCAAAGGGAGAAGGGTCTGTGTTTGTTCATCTACATACAGGCTGGATAGTCGGATCATCCCTCTGTGGGATCTGGATGTGTGCGTATGGCAGCAGAGTGAAAACCCGACTGAGGAAGTTATTCCCTAAAGAGATCAGGGAAGTTCGCGACAGCTCCCGGGACATGGCAGCCCCCTATCTGAGCAGCGATGCTAAATCGCACTAAAGTGATGAGCAGAGGAGAAATGGATTAAAAGAGAGAGAGAGAAAACAGGCTACGATAAGAGCAGGGAAGTGGTTAGAGACCAAAGGCGAGGAGATATGCCCAGAACCTCAGTGGGCCGACACAGAAAGCAGGAGGATGCTGGGAGGAAGAAAGGTTGGGGGTGGGTTGAATAGGAAAGCACACGCTGACCCGGAGAGGCTGCCGTTATCTCACTACTGTCATTATTTTGCCATTATTGCTGTGGGCGCCTCACTTTGTGTATTACAGATAACAGACAAAGGACTCTGAGGTGATAAAGCAAACCCTGAGACAGCTCAAGAGGAAACTTCTCCTGGAGGGCCTCAGTCCTCCCTTACTGACTGCTGCTCATTGATTGGCCCTTTAACAAGGAAGTGATAAATACAATAAATCTCTGCACTGCTTCAAAAATAATCAAAGGCTTACATGAAAACTACAAAACCCAGAGAAGAAGAGTAAAGCTGGGTAGTGGACTAAGCCACCACGGTGAGTGTGGCAGGTTGGCAGCATCATGACAATCACTGAAGAACCATCTCACCACGGTCATTAGCAGCTTGTCAAACCACTGAAGCTTGAGCTCAGCGCGGGGCCACATGTCAGGCCTGAGGGCAGTTTTCATCAGGTTGACGCAGCGGCGGGACAGCAGCTCCCCTGGCGACCCCGCCACATTGGTGCTGTCGTTCACCTACACACAAGAACAACAGCGGACTGGTATCATTATAATTATTTCCATGATAATGGAGCCTCATTCCCTCCATCCAAAGAAGAGGAAGGAAACCACACATTCCTATCCCATAATCTGAAAACATTTTCTTTGTCTGTTAGAGGTTTCAATACAGATGATCACTAATCTATGGTAGATAGTTCTAAAGCTTTGAGTACAGAACCTGCAATAAACACTGAAGGATGGACCCTGTATAGGAGGCACTGAGTGTCTCCAACACTGTAACACTGAGCTCTGCAGCCTGGAAGCAGAAGATCCTTCATGCAGTCAGCAGGTGCCTCCTTGACCACCACACTGTCAGCTGTAGACGTTCTGCTCTCTGGCTGCTGGTAATCCCTCGGACCTTTGGAAACATTTCTCTACAGGGATCAAACCAGGAACACAAAGCACTGCTATCAAATGAACACAAAGAGGAGATGGTGTTTGTGGGAACGCTCCCAGGAAGCTATATATGGGAACCTATGGTTGGATGAACAGACAGAATGAAGCCTGGCTCAAAAAAGGAGAAAATTCAAGGTTAGGGAAATTTCAGGAGTACATTTCAGACCTTAGATCAAGGTCAAAAGTTGTTCCAATCTAAAGGAAAGCAGGGACGGGTCAGATACTGGTTTTAATTGAGACCAGTTGGAGCTTTGGATTTTACTGTGAGGTGGGGACATCTTTAAAAGGGAAGCTGGTTCTGACTTGTTTCACATTCTTTCTATGATTTAGAGTAAAGCTTCATCCTCAGATTACAGTCTGGAACTCATGGGCTCCCAGCAGCAAGAAACGATGATGCTTGTTACCTGGCAAGCAATCCTGATGAGGAAGTTGACCACAGTGTCTGTGTGTTGCTTCTCCACAGGCTTGGTGAGCATGGTCTCTGTCCCAGGCATGGACTGGCTGCGTCCAAACACCTTCAAACACAAACATCACAGTGGCTCATATGTCAGGACTGTCTGTGGAAACAGACTCAACAGAGCAGAGGGCCAGATTATAATTTAGAGCATGTTGAGTTTTCCTCCTGACCTCAGCCTAAATGAAGCCCTAACCTTCCCTTCAGACACTTTTAACATAAAGAAGGAAACAAACTGAATGAAGAAGGCTTTAATTTCAGCTGCTAGAAAACAACCCAGAGGACCTTATTTGGGTCGCTTTGTTTCTTTGAATCCTTACACTTTCCATGATAGAAATGCTTTACAGAAGTAAATGTGTTAGAAATAATTCGTGTGCTTCTAGAACAAACCCACATGGACTTAGATATCAACTTCTTTCAGAACCAATAAACCAAACTGCTGTGTATTAATATCCTGAACCTCCTGTTGATATTTGGGTTTATTCTTGATCCTGATAAACTTTAAATCCAGGTCCAACCAGCAGCTGTTTCACAGGTAAATGAGGGGTTGGTGGTGTGGTTGTTTGCAGGTGAAACTGACCGTGGAAGCGGTGCCGGCAGCTGTACGGAACCGTTTCACGTCCTGTCCGGTACCGGCGGATTCAAGAGACAGTCCCCTCTTCACAGCGCCGCAGCTGGTTCCCTCTCCAGCCGCTACTTCGGACTCGGACTCCGGCTGAGAGCAGAAGAGGCGAGCTTAATCTACTGCAGATGAAGGTTAAAGTTCAACACCAGCGATGGTTCCTGTGACGTCACTCCAGACTGGGAGGTCCATTGACATCTTCTCTATTGTTAACATTTCTGTCTCTTCCTGCCATTCCTTCATGTATTTTATATACTACATAAGTAGTACATGGAAGTATACGTATACAGTTAATGAAAGTGGCCTTTCCAAACCTCAGACTGGTAAACCACAGACAGCATCTTCTGCAGTAAAACTGAATATTTTAGGACTCGTCTGGTGATATTAGTTGAATGTTAACAGTCTGGTGAACAGAAGCGGACTGGTTTTATTGGGTCTAAAAGACGAGACCTTTACCTGCTGGTCTTTGATCCTCTGCAACTCCCACTTAATAACCACCTCAGCCAAGTCCACGGCAAGTTTCCGTTGCTCTATGGTGACGCTGGGCGTAAAGCCCAGACGCTGCATCGCGCTGATCATGTGCTGCACCAGGTGGTGGCGGACCGGGTAGTACACCTAGGAGGCAGACAGACGCCATGAAAGCACAGTGTCAGGCAGGACTCAGACGCTCTCTCCTCCTGGAGACCATAAACACATGGTTCAATTAAGCAGCGGACGGAAAACAGCAGAAGAAGAGGAGAAAAATGAAGTTGCTTGGGCTGAAATTTAATTTGAATGCAGAATGTTTCAAACATTTCTTTAAGACAGATCGAGATAGATGATAGAGATACAGCAGAGCTGGGGATCAACTCTGGAAACAGATTTATCCTAACTCATTCAGACACGCAATAAACAAACATCGAATTCCTCCAGACTAAACATGAACCTTTAAATTCAGAATCCATTAATGTGGAGAGAAGGAAGCTGATCAAACCTGCATCTAGTGAAGGACTGTGTAAAAATAAACCAGCAGCACTGGGATGAAGCTGAGGTTCATTTTTAGTTGAGTTTACCTTTTCTAAATAAAGCGTGTTCCTGTTATCAGCTATGACAGCTAAATGGACCACTGCTTTAGGGTTTCATCTGGTCAGAACTAATTACTTTAATAGCTAACCAGAACTAATCGATGTACCAGCAGGTTAACTCCAGATGTTTCTTTTCTCCTGATGTTTCTGGGGATGAAGACACGATGCTCAGACTGAGGGCAGCGTCTCGATCGCTTAGACTTCAGAGTCTGAATGAACAAACTCCGACTTCACGCTCCTGTTTAGTCTCAAGGCCACGATGACGCACACTCAGTCACTCTGCTTGTGAAACCCCAAGTGGGACTCTCATTTAAACATGCAGACAAAGAGCGGAGAGATGAGATGTCTATCCGAGTGGTTCTGTCAGTGTCAGAGATTATTAAAGCTTCTCACTCCGAGGGTAATTATAGTTGATAGAGCAGGACTCTGCAGCCTCTTAATGACAGAGTGCCTAAGCCCTGTCCATCACGTGCACACGCAGACAAACATGCACGCAATCTCTCTATTACTTTATCAAACACACACACAACCTCATCTGTCTGTCATTATCTCCTCCTCAGTGTAATTATGCTGATGTGATTACATTAGATTAGTCATCTGGCCCAGTGAGAGCCGCCTGTCAGAGAGATGGAGAGGAGCTGAGGGAAATGTCAGTCTTCTGCTAAAAGATCATCACCATCCTGAACATCAGCTGAAGAAGTGGGGGGGGGGGGGGGGGGGGGGTGTCAGGGTGTCTTTCAAGTTTAAGAAGGAGGGCGAACCTGGAGGCAAATGACCCTCTGCTGCTGAGCTGTTTCCATCCATACAACATGCTCTTTCACTCTGCTTATGGTGTCAGTCTACAAGTCAGACTGCACTGTTCAAATCTGACTCAAGATCCCCAACAGAGCCAGAAGAGTCCAGAGACTCAACAGCACCGCTGCATCCTGCCAGCAGGTCCGATTTATCATATGAAATGACCTCTGAATACAGAAAGGTGTGCAATGCAGGTAAGCTGGTATATCAGGAAGAAAGGTGTCAAGTTGCAGACGTTTTCCTTCAATTTCCACCTTAAAAAAAGGGTCATGGCTGTGCCCTATATCTAAAAGGGTCTGGAGGAGAGACGCATCATGCCAGGTGGTAAAAAAACGATAAAAACATAAAATAGAAGCAACGTTCTTAAAGAGCAGGCCTGGCCGGCGGAGAGCTGCACACGCTGAAGCCATCATTCTTGTTGTAAGCTGTGAGAGCTTGAAACCTTGTTTGTACACAACATCTTGGCCAATAAAGCTGATTCTGATACCGTCAACAAGGTGCTGGTATATTTCTGTCTGGATATCTGACCATCCTTCTCATTAGAAATAAAGAGGTCATTTAAACTGGCTGGTTCTGTGGTAGAGACACGGCTTTGAGCCATAAACTCTACATGCTCTAAAGGCTGGTGGGCTGGGCCCTTCCAGCAGCTTCATGTCAGCCCAGTTTGTCCTAAACCAGGAGGTATACTTTTAACTCTAATCTACAATACTTTCAAGGTTGCGCACCAAATTAATGAAGAAAAAATGGCTCCGAAGCATCTTTAACTTCATCGTGGGATTCTGTACCTTTCTCACCTACACTGTAGCTTTTAAACAGGCATGGAGACAGTTTTAGCATGGCTAATATAAAACTTGCTCTACTGAGACTCAGAAAGAGGCTTCATGTAATCAGAAACATCAGGAAAATGACCTGTGGAAGATTGTCCTTCCACAGGATTTTCTCTGTACTGAGTAAGCTACAGAAACAAGCAGCTGTGTGATGATATCCTTGTTTTTATCTGGGGGGGGAAGCTTATCTGACCCCGACAGTGAAGATGGGCTGGTTTACTATAGATTAAACTCATCCATCAGGACGTTCTGACAGGAGGAGCGTTGACTTCTACATCTGCTCACCCTGAAGTGCTGCACTATTAGATGCAGTATGTGCACGAGCTGCGGCACCGTGTGGCCTTCCTCCACAATGATTTTGCGAGTCCAGTGGGTCAGCATCTGATGGCCGTCCTCCATGCGAGCGGGCACGGCGGGGGTCAGGATGGCCATGGCCTGGCGGACGATGGCCCGAGCCTCCATAGTGTGGGCCTTCAACAGGCTGTGGAAGACCTGAGGAGCAGACACATCACATTACATCCATGACTTTCCTACTGTTTTTTAACAAGTCCTCAAACTCACCTGCAGGACGATCTTCTTGTGAATGGCGAACTTTGCAATGATGTGGGCCAGAAGCAAGTGTCCGCTGTATTTACAGGCGGGGTCTACGCAGGCTTTGGGCAGCAGGCACGGCCACGCGAACGTCATGAGGCGGCGCAGCTTGCTGTTGCGTGACTTGTTGTTGTCATGTATGTGGTGGGGCGCGTGCTCCACAAGCAGGGTGGAGAACTGCAAGAGGCAGATCCTCAGAGAGTCCAACAGGTCAGCCTGCTTCTCCGGGTCCAACACCTGAAGAAAGGTGTCAAAGAAACGGTTCATCTGGGCCCAAACTGACAGTTAATGCTGCATATTGCATCAACCTGACAGATTCATAATCAACTGGAAACATCATGAGGACATTTATTCACAAGGAAGGAAGACATGTTCCACTGAACAGTCTCCTTTAACACAAAGTCCTGAGAAAAGCCACCAATCACAGCCAAGACAGACGTAGAGAGGAGAGGACACAGAAACAGGATGGATGGAGGTAGGACCAGAACCATTACCAGCCATCAGGACTGGTTTTAGTCAGTGATGAGACCTGCTACAGCACAAACAAACATGCTGACCTTTAATGCAGTCACACAGTGACATTTACACCAGCAATTAGTGTTGCTCTGATGAATGAGAGGCGTTGGAAGCAGAGAGAGAAACAAGGACACATGGGAGACACCTGAGAGGAGGACCCACCAACCTCAATGGAAGTGGCAGACCAACACAAAGCAGGGCATGATGGGAAGGAGCCTGATTCAGGGTGTCAGGACAAAAAAAGTTCAATCATGGTCTCATCTGACCAAAAAATCTTTAAAGAAACAGTTTTTTCTCCTCCTAAAGAGGACAGAATTCATGGAGAAGACACCATGAATCCTTTCCTTCTCAGTATAGAGGTAGACAATAATCTGGGTTGGTCTTTCACACAGAATCCCAATAAAATGCAATAAAATCTGAGGTTCTAATGTGACAAAAAGCCAAAACGTTCCACTGAGCAGAAGAGAAATGTTCATAAGTAGGATGCAGTTAAGGACGGGATGATGATGCATTAATGGGACATTGTGAAAATGTAAATACTAGATGAAGAGATGCGACTCTGTTTAATAAACTGATCAAATATGGAAAAAGAGGTGCTTAAATATGAATGTGTTTGCATGCAGACCTTGGTGATGAAGACACTGGTGATGCTTTCTGGATTGTCTCCCTCAGGGTTAGGTGGTCCCAGGAGCTGCTCTCCTTCCCCCTTCTCAAAGCTGTACAGGAAGGCAGGGTTCAAGATGTGCTGCAGAACCTAAGAAGCAGAACCAGAACACCAGTTTGAATGATTTTAATGACGAACCATTCCCTTCCCCAACTTCTCCTGCCTCTGCAAAAAGAAGTGATTTAGCAGGTAGGTCACCCTAATGAAGGAGAGGAGCTGCGTGTGTGCAGCTGCAGGAGAACCCGAGCGTAAAGCCAGGACTTTCATCCCTACAGATGGCTGATGACCTCACACATGCGTAATCACACGGGTCACGGGTCCTAATGAAGACAACGACAAGCTAAGCTCTCGATGCTCTTCCATCTCTTCATGCAGCTTCTCACATGGATCCCAGAAAGACGTCATCCATGATGGAGATATTCTTCTTTTCACTGTCTGCAATTTTTAAAAATGTGTCATTTAAAAAGGTTTGAATTGTGGAAAACCAATCATTACTAATAGCAACGTTTTGATGGTTTCCAGAAGAAAGGTGGAGCAGGTGTAGGTATGATGAGGACAAACCTGCCACGTTCTGCAGCACTTTAATAAAGTATTCACACCCCCTGAACTCTATCGCCTTTTTACCACATTACAACAACAACCGTGAAGCACAAGAAAATTAATAAAACAACATTTTGAGGCTCATATCTTCATATGTGGGAAAGCACAGCGAGCTCTGACCTGCAAACTTTCTGGTGGATCCGGTTCTGTGCGGCGACTGTTTGCATGCTTTTATGTCAAGCTGCCAGTCTCTGTGAGGCCCGGTCCAGACGGTCCAGCGCAACTGACTGGGACACTCACAATGCATTAAGGAATAAAATGAGGATCGAGCTGCAGCCACCAGCTCTCAGGGGCAGAGAGATACAACAAAGGCTCAAACAAACTAAAGATACATGCTTAAAGAAACACCAGTAAGCTTAAAGTGCCTAAAAACGGCTGAAATGCAACACTTCAGGCTGATTTTCATCTTCTGAACACAGCAACTATCCCGTTACAGAAACAAGCCGTTTATAGCAGCAGAATGTAAAACCAATGCTTGACATTTCCACAGGTTTGTTTCTTTCGTGTCCTCGCAGCTTCTTCACCAACAGAAATACTTTTTAAACAAAAGAGGAATCACTAAAGTTGTTTTCTGCATGAAGTACTTGGATAAAACAAAGCAGCAACATGAAGTCATTCAACATAAATGATTCATCGCTGCTGTTTCTTTCCTGCTGCCCCCCCCACACACACACACACACCACTCTCTCTGCTCAGACATCCTCATGAAGCTACATAAGAAGCTGGATTTCTGTCAGACTCCCAAACACAAACAGGCACACATGACTTCCTGTGATATTATGCTTGTGGCTAAATGCTACTGGCAATTATTTAAATGTCAATGGAGGCCACACCAACACTCCTCCAGCTCATGACTCACACATCCAATCAACAGAAACATGTTCTCGCAGGAACCAATGTCTGCTGGTCCAGGCCACGCGTAGCATCTTCTGCTCACAAGATCAGGACGGTTAGACGGAGCAAAGAAACAACAGTAACAACTGTGTAATTCGGGTGTTCTAGTCACACAAGCTGGACTCGCCTTCTCCACTGACCCATTTCTAACCTAAAAGCAGTCCTGATGCTCCTCCATGCCAGGTTTTGCTCTCGTTACAGCCGTGCAAATCGTGCATGCAACTAGCCGTCTGTCTGCATGCAGGAGAGAGCCTAATTAGAACGCACTGCAGTCACTGTAATGTCTGCTGCAGAAGGTCGGACAGAGAGGACAGAGGCATTCATCTGTGAGCCTCTGAGGGTCACAACAAACAAAATGACCTCAGTGACTCCATCAAAGCAGCTGTGGTGCAACCAGAACTTCAGCAACCAGACAAGTCACACAGATCAGGTCCCTGAATGCAATGTTTCCCAAACTGGAGGAGAGAAGTAGGTAAGCTGAGAAGCAAAGCGGTCCCTCACATCCACCAGAGCTGCTCCATATTGAAAAGGTTGCAATGGTGATGATATCAGGTTGGATATCTGCCTATCTTCCTCTTTGGCAACATGGGAATAAGTGCCTTGCCCAAGGGCACATCTGCATATGGCAGGAGGAAGCTGGAGTGGAACCCACAACGTTCAAACCGCTTTGATGGAGTCAGTAAGGCTGCATTCTGCCATCATTTTTACATACTGGACCCATCGGGTCTGGATCCTTGTATAATAACATTAAACTCACTGGAGCTTGGCTGCTTTCCTAAACTGTTACTCACTCCTGATCCGTCTCTTCTCACAGTCGACCAAACTAACCACATCTAAATAACTCTTCAAGTTACCTTAGGACAACTTGGCTCCTGCTGCATGATGGTACAATGAGGTTCCAGAGGCAGCTTCTGGCCACTAAGCTGGACGATTTCACCCCGACACACAGAGGAGGAGGTTACGGAGGTCACTGCTGCATACAGCAGCATCTCAGTGTCTCCATAACAACTATTAGACACCATCTACATGCTAACCAGCTGTTTGGGACCGATTCATGTAAACTAGTATCACAGAGGTAAACATGTTAAGTAGGGTGGAGTGATGCTGCGGGTCAGCACCATATAATCATACATCATTTTATACGCTCAGACAATGAAAAGCAGCAATGCACCGATATGAACATTTTGGGCCAATAATTTGATATTAATATTGCTCTTATGGCCGATAACTGATTTTATATGTTATATATAATAGATTGCATCTGTTTCTCTACTTCAGTTCAACTACCCACAATCCTGTGCTGCATCACTACCACTCTCTCATGACCAAACAGATACCACATGACCCCCCCCTCCTCTCCAGAAACACAAACGGCAACAAGATGGAAATTAACATCGGCCCAGTTTTACTTATCGGACCGGTACCGATGTTAATGTATCACGAATGAAAAGTCTTTGGTACAGCATGCCAAACGAGTCGATGCCTGAACACATCCAGTGATAGACCTGCATGAGGTATGCACATACTTAGCAAGCAGGAATAAAACCAGTTTCTCAGATTGAGGACTTACCTTCGCTTTTAGCTCATCGTTGAAATGAGGATCATTAAACTCAACGAAGCGGAAGAACAAGGCTCGTTTCTGGGAAATGGAGTAGTTCCTGGGAATGTCCTCCTCCATGTACTCCTTCAAGAAAGTCATGTTGCAAAGAAAGCGTCCAGTGAAAGCCCGCACCAGTTGGAACAGCAGCTCGATCTCAGAGTAGTTACGCCTGTTGAAAGGATGCGGCGTCAGTAAGTTCACTCATAAAACCAGATAAGTCCAACGTGACACAGAACAACAGAAGTAACTGTTGCAGGATTCATTGAAAGCAAACTTTAATTAATAATCCCAAAGGACATTTTAATGTGACATTAGAGCTCCTTGATAATCCATAATCAAGGCCAAGTTTGATCTGATTCAGTCCACATACTTGCAGTAGCTCAACAAACAGTAGGCCAGCAGTTTTGGCTCCTTCCAGTTTGTGGCGGCCATGTTGTCTTTACGATGTCTTTCCTGGAAGGCCTCGCTGACCCAGACTCGCCGAAGCTGGCTGACCAGGGAGTGTTGCCCAGCAAGCCAACCCTCATCATTCTTCACAATGATGCTGATGATCTGAACAGATGGAGCAAGAAGAACGTGAAAAGCAAGGTGCCTCCTGCCCAGGTGCAATATTACCTTAAATGTAGCAGAGCATACCTTAATGGCTTGAAACTGCAGATCCAGTCTGGCTGTGGTGGTGGAGGGAGATCCAGGTCGAACAGTCACTGCAGTACCCGCAGGAACCAGCAGGGGGACGAAGCGGTTGGGATTAGAGGCCAAAACATCTCTGAGTGGCTTTGCATCTTTGTGTTTCAGAAAACTCTGCATGTGAACACAAATCATAAGAACACCATCAGACAGAACAATGACATAATAAACCAAGAACGGGAAACTGAAGATGAGGCGTGATCCATCTATAGCTGCTGTTAACAAGGCCTCAGAACACGACACATTCTTGATTACAGGCTGTCACAGCCACTGACATAAAAATGTGTTTTTAAAAGAGAGGAGAAGTGGATCTCGTCTGACCATGAACATTCGGCTCCACTGAGGGTCGTTGAGGGTAGCCTCCATCATGAATAGCTCCACCGTCTGGGATGGGTGGCGAGTCAGGAACTTGATCAGAGGCTCTCTGAATGGACTGCCAGCCTGGGGCAGAGAAAACATCAAACAGACCAGTTTAAGTGTCTAATATTGGCTTCCAGATCTTCAGTCTGAGCCAACATGTGAAGCTGCTGGTAAAACAATGAATTTAACTGTTAATCTGTTGTTTAAATCCAATCTAAGACCCAAACAGAGAAATGATTACGTGCTGCTAACGTCCCAACACATTGTGTCCTACCTCAATGAGCATGGCCCTCTCCGTCTTCATGACCACCTCCAGAAGAGGTTTGACCAGAGTCTGAGGTGCAGCTGGGATCAGATGGAAAAGGTTTATGATGGCAGAGCAGATCTTCATCTCCTGCAAAAATCCAAAAGGAAGACATCAGAAGAACAAGAGCGGGATGAACGTGTAAGGTTGAAACAAGCATCACAGCTTCCTACAGACAGTCTTGATGACAGCCACTGTGGAGAGACGAGGATGAATCTACTGAACTACTGAAGACACCATCTGTAGGTAGCTGGCGGTTACTGCAGAGGTATTCATACCCCTGAACTTTTCCACAGCTTGTCACATTACCAACCCAACGTCAGAGCGTCTCATTTGAACCAGCTGGACCAGCTGAAAAAGGTTGACAAACGTGGGGCATGCATTAGTATTAATCCCCCCAATGTTGAGACCCCTAAATAAAACTAGTGCAAGCTATTGCCTTCATTAGTAAACAGAGAGACGCAGATGTTTCAGGAAGGCCTCAGAGCTTTGCTAGAGAACATTAGTATGAAGACCAAGGATCACAGCTGACAGGTCAGGAAGAGAGCTGAAGGTAATGTAATCATGTTCTCCACAATCCTGACATTTATGGAGCAGGGAGAAGAAAAAAGCTACGTGTGTTTTGGCGGTGGCAGTAGCATGATGTGGGGATACTCTTCTTCTGCAGGGACAGGGAAGCTGGAGCTGATGGATGGAAAGACGGATGGAGCATTAATGCAGGACAATCCTGGAAGAAATGGCCCCAAACCCCAGACCCGAATGCAAATGAGAATCTGTGGGAAGACTAAAAACTGATGTTCCCAGATGTTCTCCATCCCACCTGACTGAGCTTGAGCCCTTTTACAAAGAAGAATGGAGAAAACTTTCAGTCAGTAGACGTTCAAAGCTGGTGGAGACCTGCAAAGACCTGCAGCCCAAGGTGGTTCTACAGAGGACTGATTCAGGGGTCTGAAAACATCTGTCTGCCACACTTTGCAGATTTTCTCCTGTCATGGTCTACTTTGTGTTGGTCCATCACATAAAATCCAGATAAAATGCTAAACACAGAAGATTGTGGAAGTAATGTGACAAAATGTAAAAATGTTGAAGGGGTGTGAATAGTTCTGCATGTAGCTTCTCAGGCAGAGACCCAGGCTCAGATGAGCTCCAGGAATGAATGTCTCCAAGGTCAGGAGGAACAGGAGAACTTGGGATGACAGGAACATTTTCTAACAGAACCACAGACAGATGGACATGGAGATACAGGGAACGTCCACCACCACGACACAGGTTTAACGCTTCAATCACTGACAAGACTCACTAACAGCCGGGACACATCTCACCTCCACACCCTCCAACGCAGGCTGTACCAGAACGGGAGACAACGATCAGAGTCAGCAGAACAAAGTGTGTGTGTGTGTGTGTGTGTGTGTGTGTGTGTGAGTGTGTGTAGAGAGGAGCAGACAGAAGCCAAATAAAAGGGAGAACTTCAGCTGTTTCTTTGGGTCTCAGATTAGTCCTCCAACTATCCTAATGGACCATCCTAACCTCCACCTTACGCCCCTCTCCTTCCCTATTTTTGTCTTTATCAGTCGAAGCTAATTGACTCAATGACCCCGGCTCTACTGTCCCTGCCAGCCTCGCTGTCACCAGGCACAAAGACCACCATTTGGGGAGCAGCAAAGACAAAAGGCCAATTTGCATCTAATTAAACGCATCATTTTGAATCCAGTCAGGATGAACTTGCATAAAGAGACACGAGCAAAGGAGCAGTGTAAGAAGGAGAAGCAGCTGTATTCTTCCCTCTCTGTCACCTTTTCTTTGCCTTTACAAGGTTATCTGTCGGGGAGATAATGAGGATGTGCGTAGCTGGGCCCTCCACCGCCCGCCTGGCGCCTAATTAATCATTGATTGAAATATGGGCCCTCACAACTCATCTCAGAGGAGGCCACGCCGAGCCTGTTGACTACACGCCACTGTGGCTTTGTGAGCACAAGGAACAACTTCTATCTCCTTCTGTGAGAGTCATTTGGTTTAGGCAAAGACAGATTATCTGAAGAAAAGCTGGAGCAGTTGACGGTCATGTTGACCTGGAACCTCGGTTTAAATGCAGGAGAGAAACAAAGAGGACACAGGTAGGAAATGTGTTTACTTACACTGCCATCACTGCGCTGGCCTCCCTTGTGCGTTATCACAACCACTTCCATCCATTTCCGAAGGTGTTGCTAAGGAAACCAAAGGAAAACAATCAGGGTCTGTTTAGCTCTGCAGGGAAGAACATTCGAGGAGCAGGAATCCAAGTTTCAGGAGATTAATTATGCTGAGCAAACTTCTGCTTACTTTTAAAACCATTTCAGAGCACAGAAGAGCCAATCATTGACACCGTGCATCAACCGAACCCTGTTGGCTCTGGTTCTACAGAACTTTCCTCCAACCTGAAGGTAACGACAGTATCTGGATACTTTAGAGCATCATTCTGCCACGCTAAAACCACACAAGTATTTTATCTGGATTGTAGGAAACAGAGCAACAGAAAGCTGTTTCTGAAAAAGTTTTAAAATGTTTTTATGCCTAGAAATCTGAAAAGAGAGCGATGCATTTAACTTCTACTTCATAGAACCACCTTGGTCTGCAGGTCGTTTTTCTTTGTTCTTGTTTGTAAAATAACTCTGGATCTGGACTTTGACTAGGCCATTCTAACACATGAATGTGCTTTAATGCATGAAGGTGAACATCTGCTCCAGTAACAAGTCTTTTATATCTTTTTCAACGATGGTTTTCTTCCATGGAGTCCAGATTTGTGTGATGCAGGAGTTGTATTTGTCCCGTCAACATAATCTCCCACCTGAGCTGTGGATGTCTGCAGCTCTTCCAGAGGCAGACCATGCTCCTAGGCTGCTATCCTTGCCTGTCATGCCAGTTTAGCTGGATGACCACGCACATTACAGTTAGGCACCATCTTGTTTTGGTCCAACCCTGCAGTTTGTGGTTTTAACGCGACAACAAGTGAAAAAGTTCAAGGGGTGTGAATACTTCTACAATGCTCTGTGAACGCATTATTCTACAGCTCGGCTGCCACGTCCTGGCGTCAAAGAATCAATGAGCAGGAGCTCAACAGCAGATGTTGAAGGTTCTCACCATCATCTGATCACAGAACTTGTCATTGAAGGAGTTGGGGAAGAGGCGCGTGACGGAGGTCAGGCGGTTGACAACGTTGAGCGTCAGGCTGCGGTAGTCACCGAGCATCATCAGCAGAGGACGCATATGAGTGTGGATCTGGTCGACCTCTATCGTTGCTCCCTCCAGAAACTACAGAAAGACACGAGTTACACAGATGTAGCCTGCTCTTCATCACACCAGAACATTACATGCGATATATGGTTCTGAATGGAAGTACTGAAGCTGTTTAGACACCAGGAAGCCAAACACAGGCATTATTTTCATCCGTTTTCAGATCTTTAGCCTAAAAGTGTTAAAAAAGACCAGTTTCATTTTCGTTCGTTGGTTTTTGCCTCATTACATCGGCTATGAAACCTTCAAGACGCCTTCTGTCACCTTAAAGGACCAAGGCTACCCCAACGGGGACATGGAGAGATGTGCACAAACAGATGGCAAGCAAACAGTGATGACGCACGCTCTCGCGCAGACGGCGAGAAAATGATGTATGGCAGCCACATTCATTCTCCCCTCAGCGCCGAGAACAAACACTCCATCCTGTATCGATCTAGCCATGGCAACGCTCATTAGTGCTAGCAGCGCAGAGATGGAAGAATGGAGAGAACAGAAAAAAGAAAGAAAAAATTACAGCACAGTGAAGAGGAGTGACAGCGCTGGAGAAAAGAAAAATAAGGACAAAGAGCTGCGAGTAGATGATAGAAGAGGAGATTACATGGATACTTTGATGGATGGAAGCAGAACTGGTTCAGGGACAGTGGGATAAAGTGGACGAGCAGGGAAGGACTAACAGGACTGATCCCGTTCAAAGGAGGCAGAAAATGTGATTTCATTTAAACGGCACAATCACGTTTCCTGACTAGATTGCTTCTTACCTTAGGGGCACAGACTAATCCATAATTACAAAGGTTACGTCTGCTGGTGTACGGCCATGTTTGGCTCAGAGGAGATTGCAGACGGATTAAGGGATAACAAAAAAGGAGCATGAGGTTTTTTAAGTAATTGAAATTAAATCGGAATCAAATCAAGAACAAAAAAGGCAGATTGAGAGAACGATCAGGGAGAAATTAGGTAAAAAGGTTTTAAACGAAAAACAAAAACAAAAAGGTTGAACAGGTTTCCTATAATCTACTGTTTCAACCTTAACATGAAAAGGAAGCCTTCCAAAATGAAACAGGCACGGACTGCTTCCTGGTATCAAGGCGCACCGCAGCGTTCAGGACCAGCAGACACCTTCAGAGTTCATTGGTTAGTCATCAGTACAGAAACTCCTCCTGATGAAACACCAGGACACACCGGCAACTATGGCTTATGTCTGTGATTCAGTTCTGCACAGTTCTGATAGAACCAGTAAGGTCCAGAGAGAGGGGCCAAGCTGTAGGCTGCATGAACTATGACCCCAGCTCAGACATAGGCAATTAAATCACTACATGCAACCATTAAAATAACACAATGAACAAACTGAGACACACCTCATGTTTTACAAGGAGTGGAGAACATCTAGAGTGTCGATGCAGCATCTCTGAGTCATTCATTGTCCCAAAGCAACCATCTACTAGTAAAAACAGCAGGATGCTGACCTTCCTCATGCATGCTTCACCCGCCTCCTGCAGCTCATTGTTGGTGGAGTTCAGAGCTTTGAACAGAGCAGCAATGATCTTCTCTCTGGACTGAGGTAAGTAGTTGCAGGCTGCCAGAGCATCTGGTCAACACAACAAATACCAACATTTAACTAAAACCAACAGAAAAGGTTTCTAATGGTTCCGGCTGGGCCGACTTACTGAGGGCGGCGATACGGAGCGGAACCAGAGAGGGAAGACTCTTGTAGCAGGGCAGCTTCATCAGAGCAGCATCCTCTGCCTCGCACAGGTTCAACAGCTAGAAACAAACCCAAGAACAACAGTTAAACTGCTAGTTAAACCCAGCAGAACTGGTTATATGGGAGGTTACTTACCTCTGTGTAGAAGACCTTGTGCTCCATGACGTTGAGGTCCATTGTGAAGAGGCGTGGCTGCAGGGTGGTGCAGAAGGTGTTCCCCTCCATCAGGCCGATTTGGGCATTGGCAGGCTGATGACGGAGCAGGTGTTTCTTTGGAGGAACCATGTCTTGTAGAACCTGAGGAGCATGTTGGTGTTAAGAAGAAACTCGTAGCCAGAACAAAGTAACATCAAGTTTTATTCTGCCTGTACAGCAGTTAACCTGAAACAATAATGATAAACAAAGATGAAAAGCACACTGATGCTCAGCAGGAGTCACAGCGTTACACGTTAAAGCTTCAGAGGTGGCTTCACAGCAGCACAGACTTCCCTCCACACAATCCTGACGGTGCTTGCTTCTACCTCTTTGTGGGGCTCCATGATGACCGTCACACTCTTGCCGGTGACCTGTGCCAGCACCTGCAGCGAGTGCATGGCCTGCTTTCTGACGGTGGAGTTCGGGGAGGTGACCTCTCGAACCAGGTCGTGGGTGACCATGTGGAAAGATTTATCCTGGGCAGCCAGGAGCTCCTCGGTCTTCTCTTCATCTTTCAGTGGAGTGGCACAGCGCACCAACAACTGCTCCAAGGTGGTCTTTGCCATGGCCACGGCTCCGTTTGACACCTGAGGAAAAAACTAAGTTAATAAGATCTCAGGAATCAGAAAACAATAATGTGACAAGAAAATTACAGTTTCACATCCACTGAACACCTGTCCATGATTCAACCACAAACTTGAATGTATTCTGATGGGATTTCATTAGACTGGACGACATTTAGCCTCCTGTGAAGTGGACACGAAAGAAGGGTTGTCAGAATATTTTACAAATACAAATCTGAAAAGTGTGGCTTTACTCTCTATTCAGTCCTATTACAATGATACCCGCAAATAACATCCATGGCAGCCTTCAGAAGTCACCTAATCAGTCAATATTCCAGGTTAAGAAAAACACATTCTAGGGGAAGATCTGGCGCTACTAGCCGTATCTGACCACACACACACACACACACAGCTTTAAAAGCTAGCACCAAGATTTTTAAATGCATAGATATAATCTACAAACCACAGGGTAAATACTGCAAATGTGTGGAAAAAGATGCCCCGTTCAAATGAGATCAAACCCAACTTTTTAGCGGAGAAAAACTAACCCTATAACCCTGATTACCAACCCTGAGAAACATGGTGGTGGCAGCATCATGCTGTGGGACAGGGAAGCTGGTCAGAGTAGATGGGGAGTTGGATGGAGTTAAATCCAGGACAATCCAGGAAGAAACCCTGTTAGATGCTGCAGATGACCCGAGACTGAGGTGAAGGTTCACCTTCCAGGAGGAGAACCACCCTGAAAATACAACTGGATGGTTTAGTTGAAACCTGGGTCATGTGTTAGAATGGCCTAGTCAAAGACCAGTTCCAAACCTAAATCTGTGGCAAGGCTTGACAAATAATGTTCATAGATGTTCTCCATCTGACTGAGATCAACCGTAGATGTTCAGTGCTGGTAAAGACCTGCAGCTGGAACCGCACGTTTCTACAAATGACTGACAAACACACCACACTTTTCAGATTTTTGTTTTCGTCCCACTTCACTCTGAGGAACCGCTTAGTGCTGGTGAGGATGCAGCAAAAATCATGGTTGCAACATGATAAATATGAGATGTTACTCCAGCATGGCGCAGTCAAACGCTGCCAAATAAACAACAAAGAGGGAAGGTTCTGCAGCAGGAGAAGACCCAACACAGCCTGCAGCTGTTTATTATAGTGAAAATAAAACGGTCTCACCTCTCCAGTCAGGTCCATCATGACAAAGAGAAGAGCTTTGAGAAACGTTAGCTGGTTCTGTAAGACCCAGATCAGAGGCAGTCTCTCCATCAGAAACTTAATGGACACCACGCCGCCGAGCTTGGCGTACCAGGCCTGCTCGTAGCAGCAGGCACACAGACGCTCAACAATGTAGGAGAACAAGGGCAGCTGGCAAGCCTGGGGATGCAGAGGACAGAGGGAATAACAGGAATACAAAGACATAAAACACAGAACATAGAAAATAACTGACTTCATCCAAAACACAAGAGCCTGAAATAACCGTAACCAGCCCTGATGTTGAACAGGAAATGAAATGACCACAAGTCCAATAATTTGCTCTCACTGGTAACCTACCCTCTCCTTGGAGCCCAGGATGATGCTGGCCACGTCAAAGATGACAGCTAGAGCCACTTCTCCGATCTTACACAGCTCCTTCTCCTCGTAGGCCATGCAGATGGCTATCGCATCAATGAGAACCAGTGGATCCATGCCCTTTGACCCGTTCTCCTCACTGTGGAACATGGCTGTGCTCGGCTGGCTACCCAGCTGGTAACACGGTAGCAGGAACGGTCCTGAAGAAAATGATTTCTTTTCAAATCAAATATTTTTATCCGTTTCTGCCAATTGCACATTCTGGAAAATTCCATTTAATAAACTGGTGACAGAGTCAGGATCTTGTGAAGCGAGGAATTGACTGCTAATGCAATGTAATTCTTTAGAATAAGGCCTCACCGCACTGCTGAGCCACGGCCACCATGGTGTAATGGCGAATCAGACTGGCAACGAAGGGCAGCGCACTGGGCCTCAGGTCCTTGATCACAGCAGACATGAAGGCTCCAGTCAGGGCCTGCTCAAAGGTTCTGCGGGCAGGAGTGTCCTGGGCCTTGTAGCGGTGGGAGATGATGACGCTGGGAATCCACTTGTCAGTAAAGCTAAAGAGGAGAAGCAACACCAAGAGTTAGATGATTACCAAGGCAGACACACACGTTACTGGTTGCATTGAAGCGTCTTTGTTCTCTCTATCCATTCTTCTTCCTGCCTTGGTCTTCCTCTGCTTGCAGGTCTCCAATTTGTTTTCTTGTGTTTAAAACTCCACATGTCAGGGGAAGAGCTGATGGATCACTTCGTTTTACTAGCACCATTTAAAAGCAGCTCTTTAGGGGCAGAAAGCAGGGAAGAGACTGAGGGAGGGCTGTGAGGGAAGGGCTTGTCAGGGGAAAGAGTGCCGGGTGGCAGAGACGAAAGAATCTCATCTTTACTTTCAGTGAAAAACTTTGAGGCAAGGAAAAATGTTTGAAAGATGACTGAAGGAGGCAGAAGAGAAGAAAGGTGAGAAAATGAGATATTCAGATCTAGACAGCGCCCCTCCTCGTTATCTCTGAGTACACAGAGCCATGCTGGTGTCCAGGTGTGTGTTGGGGTGTAAGGGGCGAGGTGCGGGACAGACAGACAGGAAGTGAGCTAGCTGCTGGCCAGGAATCACTGATGGTAATGAGGCTAACCCACCTGGATGTTTGTGCCTGGCACTGATGGCTGACTGGGTAGGCGGCATGTCAATGCATAAATAGCAGCGATGCAGCTTAGAGAGGAATTAGTTCAAACAATGTGTAGCAAAAACACAGAAACGGTGCATGGCGGTGGCTAGCAAGAGATGTGAAGCTAACAGGAACCAAAATCAACAAGGTGTGATTTAGGAGATGGGTCAGAAGGTCAAGCAGAGGGTAAAATGATGAAGCTGAACACCTGACAAGAGCGCAGCATTCAGGGTTCCTGTTAACTGCAGATATCTTCACACTTGAATTTTTATTTTATGTGATTTGGTTTAATTTTTAAACAGTTTGGGGTTTGGTGTCAGCATGTTGAAAGCTCCAGAGGAAGAGGAAGAGGAGAGGAGAGAGGAGAGACTTCAACCTGGAGCGATCTATGATCTATTTATTATTAGCCGTGACTATTATTAATTTTCTTCTATATTTGATATTATATTTTAATATGTTTTGTTCTTATTTTTTCTAATCAATATATATTTTAGAATATTTACCATGCATTTTAAAATCATACAGGACATGAACGTGTTCCACGAGGGTAACTGCTTTCACAATGCATGATGGGAGATGTAGGACTGCACACCTTGTTGCTGCAGCAGAGCTGCATCCAACATGCAGCTCAGTCCATCGGCCCCAGGTGTTAATGTGCTGATTAGGGAGGAAGAGGAGACAGCAGGAGAGGTGTTGATGTCACGGCAACATGAGGACAGGAATCCCCTCTGACACTGCTTGCTATTTGCTATAGGAGGTCTTTGGTTGTAGGAGGCCGACATCAGTGGTTGGTGTGTGTGTGTGTGTGTGTGTGTGTGTGTGTCACACTGAGCAGGACGGATTCAAACTCTCAACCAGAGAAGGAATTTGGCTGAACGCTTGATGCTCTCAGTGGGAACCCGGATTTAAGGGAAGATGTCATGTTCTCAGATGTTTACCCACAATCCTTGCTCACACTGGAGGAAATGTAATATTGAACAAGATCATTTTATTTTTGGGAAATTAAAACAACATTTTCCACATTGTTTTTGTCTTCATAATTTCAGTTTCAGTTGATTCATTATGTGGAGATAATACATCTAACGCTCGTTTTGTCATCATTACAGTTTACTTGTTTTATTTAGTGAACAGGGTTTTAAACCGATTAAAATGAATTATCCTCATGCTCAGCAAATATTTTAAGAGCGTTTTATGATCTGAAGATCATGAGATGTTGTTGGTAGAACGTTTCCATCAGAGAGCGAAACAGACCACGTCTACAGCTCTGCTTCTATCCAGCTTTTATGTCCAACCATCAGAGAATTAGTCCAGCTCTAATATGTGAACAAAGCCTAAAAACAACAACACATTTTCATGCTCAGCTTGATATTCTCCAAACTTATCAAACCTGGAAAATGATCAGAGTAAATCTAATGCTTTTTACACCCTGAACATTATTCTAGTATGAATGCAGTATTATAACAACAACAATAACTGGAACCAGGGTGCAGAAATATAACCCAGCCGAGTGAAATGCAGCGTGTTAACTGACTTGGGATGGGACAGGAGCTGGTAGAGAGCGTGTTTATTGTCGTCCAGACTTGTCATGGCCACCAGGAAACACTTAATGACCTCCCAGGCCTGCCGTCTGTAGTAGGGCTCAGTGTTGGCGCTCTTCAGGCAGTCCAGAGCCGTCTCTATGGCCTGACGACAAAGAAAGGGTGAAAAATCCTTAAAAATGACCAGTTTATGAGATGCAGCACACCAGTGCTGTTAAATTAATAATATGGGAAACAAACAGTATATTCTATATGTGTAATTAATTGGCTGAGGGAACACGGAGCACCATCTGGCCCAGGAGGGTCATTATCATCTCTACATTATGAGCTGTCAAGCCACAGCGACCAGGCACTTAAAAGGGGGAAAATGAACTAATTATTGCCACTCAGAAGACGAGGAGGATGAGAGGAGAAAGAGCATAACTGAATCATTAAACCTTCAGAGCATCTGGGTTCAGACTCCTGACAAAGAACAAGACTAAACATTACATCCAACTGCTTTACTAAAGTATTCACACCCCTAGAACTTTTGGTCACATTCTCACCACAAACTTCAACAGATATTTTTGGATTTTAGACACTAAATTAATTGCTTATTTGCCTAACAGGTTTTCTTCCAGGATTGTCCTGGATTTAGCTCCATCCATCCTTAGCTTCTCTGTCCGTCCCCGCATCATGATGCTGCCACCCCCATGCGTCACAGTGGCGATGGTGCCTTCAGGATGTGCAGAGATTAAATGATCCACACAGCTGCCAATTGTAATTATGATATATTTGCATATATTGTGAATGAATAAAAACAGCAACTTTAAAAGTGTTGAAAACCATCATTTTCCTTCTCGCTGAAATTTGACCTGAAATCTACATGAAACCAGCTGAGGTTTGACCGAATCTGAAAGGTTCAGCGGTCAGACTGCTTTTCAGCAGGCGAGATGTTTCCACTGGTCTGAGATGTAGCACTGCTTTCTGGTCCCCACCCAACACACACACACACACACACACGTGTGTGTGTGTGTGTGTGTGTGTTGGGTCGGGGTCTGAGACCAGTCATTAGAAAGAATAAATAATGCCATGATGGTGGCCCTGCACTAGATGGATGACTACTGACTGCGGATGAGGAGAAACAAGACATGAATTTAATTACATGAAGGACTTGCACATCCCCTACTCACTGTTCCTCACACACACACACACACACACACACACACACACCTGTGACAAAGACATATTGCTCTCGGTGTGAACAATTAGGAGGAATATTAAGCTCTTTTATACCTAATTCCTTCTTTCTTCAGCCAACAAATAGAAACTAAAAGAGAGTGAAAGCCCGTGTTTAACCAGCAGAACATAACCAAGGTCATCATATTCACCTTCTCCATGGGAAGTTGTATGGATGCTTTGCAGTCAGTGAATTCCACCTTAATGCTGGGGCCCTGGACCTCAGTCACCACATACTGCAGCCGTTGAGACTCCTTCAGCATCTTTCTGTTGCTGCCTCCAAACTTTCCCAGGACCCGGTAAGCTACGTGGGAAATGCTTTCTGCAGGATTACGGAGCGTCCGCCACAGGGCCTGCAGGACGGCACGTGCATAACAAACTACCAGTTTAGAGCATTCTAGCGACCAGCTAATGCTAGCCTAGCACACTTCACACTGTTTTGGGGACAAAAAATCTGGATCAGAACATCTCATCTATAAAGCAAACAGCTTCCCACCTGCATGAGCTCAGCCCGAACAGGCTGGATGTGGTCATAGAGGAAGTCCGGCTGCAGGTTGTCCACACACAGCTCCAGGGTTCGGAGGCCTTGGCTCACTAGAGTCTGTGAGCCGTTGAGTGCCGAAACCAGCGGGTCCATTAGCATGGGTAGGTAGGGCAGCAAGGAGCTCAGGCGGACCGGTACCGTCAGACACAACTCTACAAATAGGTCCTTCATGTGCTGCTTGTGGAGGCCGCTTTGCAGCATGTTCAGACCTAAATGAGAACAGAATGGAACACTTTTCAAGAGGGCAGAGAAGTTTAGTTTGAAATCCTTAATAACCACTAGGGAGAGTTTTAGTGCAGCCCTGGGAGAAGAAGTAACTCGTGTAATGTGGTGAGTACATGTTGTACCTTGCAGCAGATTAGGGAGAAGAGGTAGAAACTCCTGATAGAGAAGGTCGTGGCTGCCTCCACCGATGGAGCGGAAGAGAGCTCGGAGCAGCAGGAAGTAGTTGTAGGGTTCCTTGGCAGACTGCGCCAGCTCCATGGAGCTGTTCACTATCTTATGCAGGTGTGGCTGAGGAGAACAAAAACAAACGTCTAGCGGGAAAAAGACTTGACAAGGTTTTCTACCACTGTCAAACAAAAACACAAACTACCTTGAGCATCTGCTCGTTCTCAGCAGCAAACAAGGAGACTGAGCCAAACACTAGTTTGAAGAGCTTCAGGTAAAGGTTTGAGAGCTCAACGTTGGAGCCCATCTCTGGCAGCCTTTCCAGAAGATACTCCACTAAAATGGTGGCGAACAGAGCGGACGTTGACAGGTTGGCTAGGAAGGAGTTTGCCACAATCTAGAAAACACAACAAATGAATCAAAGTTGGAGATATAATCACCAGGCGAGTAAAACTGTAGAAACTAGGCTCCATGCACCTGTAGAGCATAGTTCTTGGAAATCCTCTCCACCATGTACGGCACAGTGGTCTGAAAGATCTCCTTGAATGTCAGTGGGTTCATCATCGTAAAGACCCCAGCGAAATGCTCCAGAACCTCCTTCTCCTCCTTCATTCGGACAGTCTGGCAGTTGGCCACCCTGATGTAGGTCTGCTGGTTGTTAGCAACCTGTACCTGAGCAGGAAAGGCAATCAGTACTAAACTGGGTCCAGAAGAAGCGCTGTTACACGAATGCTAGTTTTGGTTTAAAGCCCAAGTTGTTAGTTGATGGTTGTACCTGGTAGATGTCCAGGGCCTGCATGGCGTATTTGACCAGTTTAATGTAGATCTGGGTCTCCTTTGGCTGGAGCTGCTTGTTAGGGATGAACTGAGCTTCTGAAATATAATCAGAACAAATCACTTTACTGATACATTCTGCATATATTATTATCCTGGAAGGATTGTGTATAATGTTAAGGAGGTGGCTTACCTCCAGGAGCTTTGCACGAAGTAATTCCCCACGTAATTGTCTTGACTCCGCACACCAGGGTCTTGACCAAACTACGGCAGTCCGACACCTGAAACGTCTGCTTGTCCTCCTTCTCTCCGGGGCGGTCAAAGGGCGTAGCTGGTGGGGGGGGTGCAGTGGCGACGGGCGTGGGAGGAGCGGGTGGAGGGATGGCAGGAGTGGTGGAAGGAGTAGGTGTGGCTGGTACCCCAGGTAACGCACCTGGGTCAACCATGCCCATCTCCGATTGAGGTTTGCACTTCTTAAAGATTGAGACGAGCTGGTAGCGTGCAATGGTGTGAAACTTCAGCACAAACACCTGAATCATAGAAGGAAAAATAATGAGACATATTTCCTGCCTTTCTGGGCAAGAATGTTCAGATTCAGGACCTGCAACACGTACCTCCAGCATCCTCATGAGAATGTCCCGCCCGTTCCCGTTTTCCTGCTCCGATTTGGAGCGGATGCAGTCCACCAGGTTAAGCAGCAGCTTGCAGGACATGGTCTGGATGTTACTGGGAAGTGATTCGTCGTCGATGTTCTTGGCGAACAGCTGGACAGCTAGAGATAAATCTGTCAGAGGCAGGTTCTGACGAACATGGTGCACCAGATCAGCCAGGGTGCTGTAGGCCAGAGGTCTGGAAACAAAAGGCTGGGATGTAATTCAGGAATAAATACAGTGATAGTTAAAACGCTCCGTTTTCCACAAGGACAAAAAGGTCAGAATAAAGAAGGTTGAGTTCAACGTTTATAGCAAGCAGCTATGTGATGGAGAGGGGGTCTGAGTTAATGAATAGCACTAATAGTCCTGCCTGATCTCATCCCTCTGACGCATTTCCTGGACGTACTAATGTGAAACGACAGCTATTCTGTTGATGAGGTGAGCTATTCTGGCAACTAGGAGGAGGTCAAGGAGGCTCTGAACTGAAACTAAGAGCGGCGGCAGGGCGGCCTGCCTTGGGAGGAAGATGAGGGAGTACATGACGAATCGATGGGGCAATCTGTCCTGAAGTGTTACAGTCAGCTTCCCTGAGATTTTCCCAATAGCCAGAGGCTTCGGATTAATATGATCGGACACAGAACACCCTGATGCAGCAGGTGGAGAAACCACGCGAGACAACGCCTCTGCTGACATCAAGGAGCTCAGAAGATGGTGAGAAAACGAGTAAACGGGTACTTACCGAAGAGTCTCCCGAGCCGTGTAACCAGAGCCGATCAGGATGGATTCATCAAAAAGTTTGTCCATACAAGGAATAAACTCTAAAAACAAAGAAAGTGGCACAACTGTTGGTCGCTCTAACAACCATTTTAAATGGTTGTTTTCATTCATTCATGTGTTTTAAGTTGATCACATCTGATTAGTAACCAAAGACTTTAAATATGAAGCTCAGTCCTTTTAGCCACCAAGAACCCTGTGTGCCTAACTACCACAGTGAGGAGGAAGGTCACCAAGCCAACCATCAGATGTTATTAACAAGCCAACCTGTTGTTTGGAGGTCACGCTCCTGTCCTGAATGAAACTGTGACTTAACTGGACCTGTGAGCTCTGGTCACACCAGAGCAACATCGAGTTTTTCAGCAGCAAACCCTCCAGGTGGTTTGGTGTGAAACACAGCAGGAACATGTTAAAAACACCTTATGTCAACGTAAGGAGGAGGATCTGTGATGCTCTGGGCCTGGTTCTCTCCCGAAGGCCATGAGAACCTTGTTAGAGAGTAGGCATCCTGAATGTTCCCAGTGAGGGACAATAAAGAACATTTCTATTCTATTCTATTCTTTTATCAAGTGTTGAAATGCTATTGAAGTAAAAACCTGGTGGCCTCTGGCACAACACTGAAAATGGGCCATTACTGGGTCTTCAGGCAGGATAAAGATCTAAAACATTGGTCCAAATCAACAGCCTTCTTCCAGAACCATCTCAGTCCACAGAACTAAACCCTATAAAGAACCTGTGGGTTGACCAGAAGAGCAGAGGCTAGGGAGGAGGACCCAGGACTCTGGATCATCTACAGAGGACTGGTCAAAGATCTCCCTCTCTGTGCTCCAACCTTGTGGTAGAAAAGTGGTAGAAGGACCCGTTACAGACCCATTACTGTCCTCCTGGCAGAACGGGTTTGTTCAAACTACCGTCAGCAGGGGTACCAGTAACTGTAGCAAAGCTGATGTAGGTAAAACACTTACGCCCCAATAAATAAATGAAATGATGTTTCTGCGATTTTATGCTTCTGCATAAAACATCTATTTATTTAAAGGCTGTTTAAAGCAGAGGCGTCCGCCGTACTCTGCTCAAATCATGATTCTAAGAGGTCAGTTTCAGACTAGACTAGAACGAGATTTAAACAGAAGAAGTCAGGAAAGGGATCTGCTGAAGAGGCTGCCTGTTCGCACGGCGCCAGAAGCAATAAAATTAAATTCAATCAGAGACAATGATTCCAGCATAGGAAGCTCTACTCCACTACAATCAGCCCAAACAAATCATTTTTGGGTGTTTAGTCAACGGCTATTTGGGCTTTTGTCTTTTATTTCATCCTTTTTCTCAGCCTCTACAGCCACAGACTCACAAACCCAGGCATGGATTAACAAGATGCTAATAATCGGACTAGTGAGAGCAAATCAAGCAATAACCTGCTGTGGAATAAAAACATTTGAGGTAACGGTGTACAGTGATTAATAGGAACTTGTGTGAGGGTGTGTGTTGACGCGTACGGCTGCGCAGGTCCGTGGTGAGGATGTGTTTGGCTGCGATCAGCAGCTCCTTGCGGAGGTGAGCGGTTTCAGACGGACAGTTGGAGAGGAGCTGCAGCATGCCCTTCACCAGCTGTTGAGAGTACTTCCCCACTAGGTCCTGACAGAGAAACACGAAGCAGTGACGGACCATCACAACGTAGAAATACTATGAACTGAAGGGAAAATCATTCATGGGCTTTTAAACTGAAAAGTGTGGCGTGCACATTTCTATCAAATAGACCGAAGTCTCTGGTTGTAACTAAGGTTCCAGAGGATGAATAAAACTGGTAATATTCAGATCAGTGCAAATTATCTGTAAATATAAGAAAATCATTTCAAGACGCTTCAAATATGTAACAAATAGTTTTATCGACCATGCCAGTGGAAAGCTTTCTTTGGTTTTCACTCCCTAATAACACACAGATAATCCGTGGAAATCCCACATTCAGGTCAAAGTTTTCAGTTGTCCTTCTTAATTGAACCCGTTTGGTACCTGGTAGATGCGGATGATGTAGGCCAGAAAAGACAGAGTCTTGATCTGGGCAGCAATGAAGTCTGCATACAGCTCCTTGTTGAATAACTTGTGATGCCTACAAAGAAAACCAAACATTTAGTGCATTCAGAGACATTAACGGTGCGGCTGATTCTGTTCTAAACCTGCGGTTCCGGCAGTTACAGCAGCTGAAACTGTGGGTCTAAATGACAGAACCAGTTCTACAGACAGCTGCGCCTGAATGTAGAAGAATCACTCTACGCTCTGCTCTCCTGAAGGACCTCTGGACCATTTCCTTCCTGTTTGAAATGTTGAACACAACCCCACTCCCCAAGTTTAACTTCGCCAAATGGATTTTAGCTCCTGCTTTAACGAGAAAAGTGCCGGCCAGCGCAATCCACACATTTAGTGCAAGAAAGGAAGGAAGAAGTCAAATAAATCCTGTTTAACATGCCAGAGTTATTTTAAGGTGAAAAATGATTTGGGTTTTCCCAGCTGACCATGACGAGTGTGTGTTGACAGAGATGCATCTCACCTGGCCTGAGGAGACACCTGGAGCATGATGGTGTTCATGATGAGGGGAACAAACTCTGACACTACGTTGTGGATGTTCAACTTATATAGCTGAGAAAACATGAAACAACTTCAATTATTAAAACATGTCTGGATGAACGCATCACAGTCAGAACCACGTTTCCGTGTGAAAAGACAGGTCTAAAGAGGTCCGGGACTATTTTACTCACTTGATACATCAGCACCACTATGATGGGCAGTTCTGCCAGAACCTTGAGAGACAACGAGCCCCGAGGGATGATGGTGTGCTGGAGGCAGAAACAAGAAGAAGATCTAATGACATAACTGCTGGACATGAACCTGAACCCAGTAAATACACATAAACACAATAATACATACAACTGAATGTGTCGAGTTCAAAGATGAGACAAATCTAAATTCCTTATTTAGCAGCAGTCATATTTAAATGTTCAGTTCACTCTAAGCAGATATGCCACTGCTAAGGGCCTGTTATGAAAAGCAGAATGAACAGAACTGCAGATTCATCGTCTTTCAACACTGTAACAGCGCACTACTGCCACCCAGTGGTTACTCTGGGTAGTGTAGAGGTGACGTGGGATCAGCAGCTTACTGTTCGTGTTTCGCTGTCTTCCCTCTCAGGGGCGGTCTTAACCAAGACGGATGTGATCATCCCCACCATTTCTGGAGAGGGAACGGTGTTTTCAGCAATCACCTGAGGGTTCTCAAAGTACCTGGCCTGGAGGTAGAGAAGACAAACAGTTACTGTTTGCAAACATTAGTATTTAGATTAAAAAAGGATGAGGGAGTAAGGATAAGAGCCAATCAAAAAATCTACCAAGAATGAATAATATCACATCATAGCATCTTAGCTTTACTCACAACAACTTTTGGAAGGTCTTTGTAAATCTGCTTCACAAAGTCCAGAAAGTGGTGGATCTGAGGAAAACCGATGAGATAAAAATGATACAGAACCTTTTCAGTGTACTGTTTTAAATGTTAATCAGAGAAAATGTCCTCCCTGCGTGTTATTTATCTTCACATGAATCATTTTAAAGTACCAACGTCCTTCCTGTCTGCAACAGACAGAATGTATCTTTACTAAGACCCAGATCAGAAATGGACCGCCTTGATCAGAAATAAGGTTTAGACATAAGACCCGTTCAGATGATAGTCCTCAACCAGGAAACACCATATTTCTGTCACAGACGTCAACGTGTGCTTTCAGAACATGAAGCTCATGCAGCATAAGGAACAAATGTGGTCATCAGAAAGATGCTTTCAGCATTCCTCAACATGTTAATATCTGCTGAACATATTCATCCAATCAGCAGCTCACACTGGTTCAGTGGTCCTGTCTCACCGTTTCAGCCCACAGTTGTGGTGGTTCTGGTTCCTAACTCCAACCCTCCCATTCTGTATCTACACCTGTCAACTGACCGTGAAGTGTGTGGATCATCTGAAAGAGACACTCACCTCCTGAGAGATCGGAGGGCGGAACTGCTTGTGGAGTTCAATAATGATCCGGAGGCAAATCAGGACATTTTCCTCACTTTCAATCTACAAAAAAAACCATGAACAACCATGAAGGTCAAACTGCTATGAACCAACTCCTGCATGCATGATATCATGAAAAACACACAGTAAGTACTCCTCAGGGGCCCATTCACTGGCCCTCGAAGAATTTCTGGGCCATTTTGGGGTGAATGCAAGTTATTCTACCATGTAGCTCTAAAATATATTTGACCAAACCCATGACCATCTAACACATACTGTAGAAAAAGATGTTAAATTAAAACCGAAGGCTTCATACCTCCAGGAAACGGAACATCACAGTTAAAATGTTCTTGGTGTGTGGACGAAGGTGCTCATTTGTTGGGATCCGGTGGATGATTTCCAGCACCAACTTTCTCAGTTGCTGAACAGCAGAAGCACAAATTAAAAGGTTTTTATGGATGGCCAGTCTTCCTTTAAGATACGCTGTTATGAACTCCAGACTATGATAAATATAACAAGTTATTCCGGGTCGGTGAGAAGTTTTACATCATCTGGGTTCAAACAGAAAGAAGCCAGCCTTCAGACACACACCTGGGTAGGTTTCTCTTGCAGAAATTGCACCTCTCCATCCTGAAGAAATGTCAGGAAGCGAGGGATGATGTGTTCCAAGAACGTGGAGTACTGAGGTGAAGATGTTACATTCTGAAATGGACAGGTCTCAGATCAGCACACTGCTTTGATTTCATACATGCATTAACTGAAAGCTATCATCCATCTTCAGAAACAATGAAGCCGCTCCATCACACATAAAGGGCCTTCATCAAACTCACCTCGAAGTTCTCGCTGACCTCCTGCATCATCTTCAGCTTGGTTTCATCAGCTGGACGTTGAAGGACAGAGCGACACCATTAATCACACTGGCTAAGGATGCGGTTCATGCTTCAAGCCTGTCTCCATGTGCTTAGCAGAGGCTCTCAGATCTTATCAGTTTTACTTTCAGCGTCCAGGTTGTTCAACAGGTACATGAAGAACCACAGTCAGTCAATCAGTCAGACACACTCTCAACACACCAGACTCTCCCAGACACTCGTACCTGTGACTGGACTAAAGCACATCGCCCTCATCACATCGCCCTCGCTAAGCACATGAATGAAAACGGGCTTTAACACGATAAAAATACACAGATTTCCTTTTCCTTTCCAACCTTATTATTATACAAAGATCTCTTCAGCAATCTTCAAGGAAATATTAATTTTTACTGTTATATTAATCCCTATTGTTAAGAAACCTAACGGTAAGTTTACCCCAAATAAATGAGATGGAGCAAATCTATTTCTGACAAAGTTATCATATAACCATGATAAATGTAATAATAGCCATATGTAGCTCTTTGTAATAACTCTTCATTCTAAGCTACATCTTATATCTTCTGGCTCTGAGTTATTGTAACTAGAGCAGCTCATCTTCCAATGCTTTACAGTGTTTTAAAGCATTTATCACTGCAAAAAGGAAATATGAACTAAATAATGTTTATAGAACCAAAACAATTTAATGTTTCCAACAAAACAGGTGAAAAACTCAATGTTCATCTTTCACCAAACAGTCCCTAACTTCAAAAACAACCATGCTGCCTTTGTGTCATTTAAAGCCTCTAATATGAAACTGTTTTATAGAAATTTCACAGATTTAAAACTGAAATCCAACGTTTGGAAACAGGAGTATTTAATGAGATTTTCAGTCACCTGATGGTACACACTCAGGGCTGTGAACTTACGTGTGTTGGCGTCTGTGAGTGCTGCCACAAACTGCAGGTACTTCTTCATGAGGGTGGTCTGGTCCACCACAGTGGGGCTGGGCGTGGGTACGAACGCCATGGTGGCAGCAGGGGCAGACGTAGCAGCAGTCTGCAGGGATCTGTGAGATCACGACATGTACTATAAAAAAATAAAATACATAGAAGATTCACAGGTTAAAAAACAACATTGTGCTAATGTTTAGACTTTCTATAATGTCCAGTCAGACGTTCTTGACTTCCTCTTAAACAGGTCTTCTCTGTATCTAGAATTAACCACCAAATTCAAACGGATGTTAAATAGGAGTCAGTCTCATCCTCCTCAGTCGTAAACTCACCAATGTCTGGGTACTACATGAGACAACAACGTTCTGTACTGTCTACATGTCTGGACTTTTTGGACATTATGTCAAAATGCATTTTTTTGTGCAAAAACATCCCTGCACATCAGCAGAAGACCACCATACCCACAGTGAAGCATGGTGGTGGCAGCACCATGCTTTGGAGCCGTTTTTGTTTTTCTTAGGTGGACATGGGGCCTTAGTCAAGGTAGGAGCAATTATGACCAGTTCCCAACACCAGTCAGAACGGCAGAAAACCTCCAGGGTTCTGTTTGAAAACTGAAGATGAAAAGGAACTTTGTCTTTCTGTACCAGTGACCAACAGCATACAACTAAATAAGAAATGGCTTAACTCAAACCAGATTAAAGTTCTGGAACTGCCCAGCCAGCAACCAGTCCTGAATCTGATGACCTGAAGAGGGATCCCTTCGCCATCTGACAGATTTGAGCATTTTCACAAAGAACAGTGTGCTTTTATTGCCGAGTCAAGATATGTTACACTGACAGACTCCTTCTCTGTTGCAGTGAAAGGAATTAAAAGATTCAACTAAATAAATCTTCAGTACTTGCGTCTGTATGAAACACCATCTAAAAACAAGTTCTCTAAAAGGTCCAATTTAAAACTGCTTTTCTGAATATTAACTGTAACACTAATTTACTCCAAACAGCAAAGGATTAGTGAGCTTTATGTCCTATTCACTGAGTCCTACAGAAATGCCATGAAGTCGCCTAAAACTGCTTATAAGGGAGCCACAGGCCAAGGATGATTTACACACATAGCCTGAAGATCTTCTGATCAACCTCTGAAAACATCAAGGTCTGGATCCTTGAAGCCAAACAAAGAAGGACTGAAGACCCATTACTGTACGGGAAAAAACAAATCATACTGTTTGCTATTAAGAGAAGAGACACAAATTAGTTTTACAACAACTCGCAACAGAAAAACAACATGCCGTTTAATGGGCGCTTCGTGATGACGTATTCATTAGCGTCGCCAAGCACCAGCGCTGTGAAGTCCGGTAAAAATTAAAGCATTTAAAACCATTTCAGCGCATAATAAAAATTCTTCCAGCTCAATTTGTCCAATGAGTTTATCTGTTAATGCAAGCAGAGAAAGTTACCTTTAACATTGTTGCTAGAAAAGAGCCAAACCGTTAGCAGAGAAGCTAGCTTCCCTAAAGAAAGAAAGCGCTCGTGCCTTCCCTCAAAAGGTACATCAAAGTGACTAAGCGCGAGCCACATCCAGAAAAACTCCCGGCAATAAATAAAAGTAACACATTAACATATTAACCCGCGTCAAAGACGCTATATTATAAAGCTAATATTAGATGAAAGTTTAAATGACAAAGCGGAGTGTTCTCACCCTACACCGCCGACAGGAAGCAGTCGGTCCTCCTCACTGGGACCGCCGCGTTCGCGCTCCTGTTTGCAACCAGGCGAAAATGTCACATATACCTCCGCGGGTTGTTTCTTACGTCCTACAGATTAAACCATGCATACATTATTTGTGTTTGTCAATGATATATGTATGAAGAGGGCATGGTTGACGATTGGATGTGGATGACTTATTTTATTGGTCGAAAATGTTTAAAGTAGTCCCAGCGGAAGGATAAAATTGAAAACATACGATATAAGACCATCGTTTTCGATGGTCTTCTTGCTGACAGGCATATCACAATCAGTAGAGGCTTCCTGTTAAACAGCATATTTTTGTGTATTGGTAAATGAATATTTTTGTTTTATTTGCGTGATTTAACAAGCAGTTTGTATTCATTATATTGGTTCATATGTTTGCACAAAATTCCTTGCAGAACAAGGTGTGAACTCTATTTACACTTAACAGCATTACTCAGTGTTAAAAAGAGAGAAAGAAAAGGGAATGTCTTGCAGGTCGTTATATACTGTCCACATGCAGTTATGGTATGGTAAGGTACCTCTATAATGTCATCAAGAAGTCTTTCTTTCTTTTTTCTTTCTTTCTTTCTTTCTTTCTGATCAGCAGCAGGATTTCCCATTGAATCTTGATTGCTATAAGGCATGATCTGACTTTCCTTTATTCAAAAACTTATTTAAAAACCCGCTAGCATCATTTTAGTGATCTTATTGTAAGCTCAAAGGAAAATGTTGATAAGCTCCGGTCAGCTGACTGGAAGAAGAACTGAATGGCTGCTTTAGACGGGTTTGGTGCTTTAAATCATTCATCAGCTCTTAATCATGTTTACCCTCGAGGAAACATGTGCCACTATAATTGTTTGCATCAAAAAGGCCTCACTACTAGGAATTCTGCTGCCTCTAGGATTGGACCCAAATGAAAAACAAATCGGGCCATCAAGACCTTGAATGAGAAACATTCAGCTGCTGTGACGAAAGCTTCGGAGCACATAAAACCGTAAGCAAGTGCAAGCACAGTCTTCTAAAGAGGGTTAAACTTATGGGTCGAGTTGCCACCAGTGCAGAGCTTGCTGAGTAAAGGCGACATGCAGACACACAATGAGGTATAAACTTTGCCTCTTGTCCAAATTAGGGACAGTTTGTCCATAAAATACTGCTATGAATAACAGATCCGATCAAAACAACACTGAAACAG
Source organism: Crenichthys baileyi (assembly GCA_036173005.1). Taxonomy (NCBI): domain Eukaryota; kingdom Metazoa; phylum Chordata; class Actinopteri; order Cyprinodontiformes; family Goodeidae; genus Crenichthys; species Crenichthys baileyi. The sequence goes on from JAHHUM010002634.1 coordinate 143,151, forward strand.
GGGAATTCTTCTGTCAGTCTGAAAGCTTCGGGCCACAAGTGAAAAGAGGAAAGTAGAAGCTTGGAGGATGGTGAACAAACAAGCACTCGGGTCAAGTGTTTTGGGTTTCCTTCCACAAGCTAAACAGTTTTGGCCCATTCCTCCTGACAGAACCGGTGTAACCGGGTCAGGTTTGTAGGTCACCTTGCTCAGATGTTCTATGGAACTGAGATCAGGACTTTCTGATGGTCTCTCCAAAACATGGACTTTGCTGTCTGTCAGGCACTTTGTAACTAATCTGTAGGTCGACATTGTCCATCTGGGAGATCCATCTGTGTCCAAGCCTTAACTTCCTGGCTGATGTCTTGAGGTGTTGCTCCAACATTTCCCCACAATGTTCTTTCCTGATGCTATCTGTTCTGTGAAGTGCACCAGTTCCTCCTGCAGCAGATGATACCGTCACCCCTTCACTACACAGTTGGGGTGGTGTGAGCTTCTCCCATTTCCCTCCAGATGAAAATAATGTACAAACACGTCAGTTTTAGTCTCATCAGACCAGATCACATGTCTCCAATCGTTACGGTCTTTGTTCCTGAGTCCATTTGCAAACTGCAACCTGGATGTTAGAGTGATGGCTTCTTCCTAACTGAGTGGCCTTCCAGCCCATGTTGGCGCTGGACTGGTTTCACTGTGGATGATGACTCTCTGAGCAGCTTCAGCAGCATCTTCATGAGTTCTTTAGCTTTTGTTCTGGGGTTGAGTCACACATTTAACACCAGAACCTGTTCATCTCTGTTCCTTCCTGAACCGTATGATGGATGGACATCCCCATGCTGTTCATATAAATGTTTGAACTGATGAACATGAAACCTCTTGTGAAGTTTAAACTCAAAATAACATGCCCAAATCTAACTGAATTTTTCTGAGAATTTACATACTCTAAACAATCATAATGTTAATAATTAGGTTTTTCAGATGGGAGTGATAATTCTGGCCTTCCTTTGCTGCTGGTTGAGTAAAACCAGGGTGGATTGCGACAAATTGTATTTTTTGGAATCTGTGAGCTCTCTGCTTACACATGTGTGTGTAGAAGCCATGTGGAGGACAGCTGAGACCGAGTTTTGTGGTAATGTCATTTTGTGGAGTTTGTTTATTGTCGGATTCAACTGCCTTTAGTTTTCACTGTTTTTGGTGTTTGTAGAAATGGTTTATATCAGCTTTTAGCCTAGATTCAATTCTGTGGATACCAAATTTGTTTATGTTTAACTAATGGAACTTGCAGTAAAGAAAGTAGAAGAAAAGTTTGTAAATTGTAAGTTTTTTCATAAAGGGAGTTTTAACCGATCATCCTAAAAGGAGTTTTTCAGTTGTTTCTGTTAGCTTCCACATCCACAGCTCTGTGCTTCATGCATGGCAGCAGATCTTTATAGCAACAGGCCATAATGCTCTGTTGTAATAGCCATGAATAATAAGGCTCGATTGAAAGATGACAGTTCCTGTCCAATCTGTGAGGTTCCTCTTCTACCCACCAGCGTTGCTAATGGGTTTCCATTCATATTGTCTCCTTCACAGCCTCCCATAGACTGAGGCCTGTGGCAAAAAGGCTGCAGAATGAGATTCTCCTTTCACTGAATGCCACACATCATGTAAAAGATAATTTGACATATAATGCCACTTTCTCCCACCGCTCCCTTAAGTAATAATAATCTGCTAAAAGATGTTTGTCTCTGCCTTATTGCAATGCCCTGTTTGTTTCATTAGTGGATTTCATTTATTTAATTTTTTTACAGTTTTTATTTTGTGATGGGGGCTTTATGTTAGGCATAGAGTGGATGACACACAGATACTGCAGCTTTCCAGAAACCTCTCATCTGTCCATTACATGATTTTTTTTCAGTGCATTGCTGTGTCTGCCCATGCCCCTATGATGAAACCAGATCACCCCTGCAATATTTCTTCTATAAAACGAAGTGCACTCTCCTTGAGTCTGAGTCTGAATCATCAGCAATACCCTATGATGATCCATTCATGCATCTAAAGGCCCATCCACACTCAGCCTCTCATTCATATACTTTTCTAAGGTCTGCAAATGAAAAGAGCATATTGTGTACGACCCTAAACAAACAGAAAACAGAGCACATGCACTCCTCAACCTTAGTCAACATGTCAATACTGAAAATAGCATTAGTGCTGCTCATCATGCAATCAGAGGCCAATTTTCTATCTCTAAATAGGTGCCGGTCGGCAGGTAGCTCCGCTCTGTGTCTCACAGAGTTACCTGAAAATAGGTGTGATGTCAGGGTCTAATATTCAGCATTAAATCAAAGGAGGCAGACACACAGCCACAGGCCTCTCCAAAGCTACCTGTGGCTGTGTACAACCAGCAGAAGGTGTTGATGGTCTATTTCTGCAGCCAGATTCTCCCTATTCTTATCTAAGAAGTGATGAGAAGCCTAAACAGGACAGCCTGATACATTTAAATTTACCTTGCAAATATATTTTCCACATTTACTGGTGTCCTCTGTGTGACAGACCAGGACAAATAAGCCCATTCTTGTTATTCGATACATGGTTACAGTGTGAGATCCATTTTTTATTCCACCCCTTTAGTCTGATAAACATAATTAAGGCACAACCATCTGCCTTCAGAAGTCACATAATGAGAAAACAGAGTCCAGCTGTGTCTAACAGCATCTGTTCTGTTTCTGGCCTTTACATATGTCCTTGGAGAACATTAAGGAACAACCAGCATCATAGAGACCAAAGCAGACCGGTCAGGGATAAAGTTCTGGAGAAGTTTAAAGCAGGATTGGGTTCTAGAACAATATCCCAAGCTTTGAAGAGAGATGAAACGAAAATGCCAATGCTGTGCCAATGCTGTTTTCAGGGTGATGTACAGTACATCACCCTGAAGACAGCATCTTCATAATGAAACATGGTGGTGGCAGCATCATGCTGTGGGATGCTCTTCTTCAGCAGGGACAGGGAAGCCGGTCAGAGTTGAAGTAAGATGGATGGAGCTAATTCCAGGACAATCCTGGAAAAAACCTGTTAGAGGCTGCAGAAGACCTGAGACTGAGGTGGAGGTTCACCTTCCAGCAGGAGAACCACAATGAACATACAGGCAGGGACACAATGGATGGTTTAGATCAAGGCAGATTCATGTGCTCGAATGGGCTAGTCAAAGTCCAGACCTTAATCAACTAAGAATCTGAGCCAAGACTTGAAAATTGAGGTTCATAGAAGGTCTCCATCCAATCCTACGGAGCTTAAGCTGTTTCACAAATAATGTCTAGTTGCGGAAAGCTGGTAGACTCTGGACAATATCACTGCACTAAACCACATTTGTGAGACTTTATTAGCTAATTGCTGCTGCACTATGTGTACTTTTTTATCGTACGCTATCAGTACTTTTTGTTTGCATAGCAAGTGGAACGGTGAAAAGGAAGAAACGTTCAACCTCAGACTACTAACCATTAATATTTTCTGTAATCTTTTCTCGCTGATAAACCTTTAACAACACTTGTTGATTAGCTGACAGTCACCATCTGACTGAGGTGCACTTTCACTTGGAAGCCCTCAGGAGCTGAGATCTTCTCTAAACTAAGATCCCAATCATAAAAATAGACCTGATATCCAATCAGGGCGGGATCCTCAAACCTGTCATCAGATCCAGGTCATCTCAGCTCTTTACATCACCAGAAGTTCTGATGTTTTTTATGAGACCCAGCTTCTTTTAACATCAGTATTTATCAATTTTGCGCCAACGTTTCTGCCTAAATGAGGCAAAAAGTTTCCCAAACAACTGTAGCTTAAGGGATTTTTAAAAGTACTTTGAGTTGCAATGACACATCAGTTTGACTTTAATTGGCTGCAACTAACCCTCAGGTGTTTTCTGAGAAACATGTGAAGCTGATCAGTCAGATAGCAGCGGTTTCCATCACTTCGTGCTTCATTAAAGAGAAAAATATCCCTTCCTGGCTGTGATGAAGTGCATGGGTCTGTGTGAGCAAAGCACAGTGGTATGTCTTTCCCTCTGCACACCAGGCTTTATTGACCTTTCACAGCCAGGCGTGCAAACTGGGTCTAATTGTTTACCACCACATGTGGTTTCTTCACTGCTGGCTTTATTCAGCATGTGGCACATGAATGAATAAACTGCCTTGCTCTGGATGGGTGTAATTCTGACTTTAAACATGTATTTGTATGTTTTGCAGTCACAGAACATCTCTAATAGTGGTGGTTTATGACTCAAGCAATATGCCCAGGGTGGCACGAATCAGGGCGTCACCACAAGACAACAAAAATTAAAGCTTTATCAGTAACAGTTCCCTTCCCTGTGGTCAATGGGAACAGGCGCCCCCATGTGGTGAACATTGTGTAAGGACTATAAGAATATATAGCTGCAGCATGGGCTGCTGATGACACCATGGACTGCATTTGACCATCTGTAGTTCAGAACCCTGCATTTTTAGACGGGTCAGACCTCAGGTAGATTATTCTACACTGGACTATTGGACACTGGACTGGATTCTTGAAAACATTATTTAAGATTCAGGAAACCTTTATTTTATTTGTGAAAATACTACAAATTTGCATATTTTAAAGAATAATACGATTACATGAAGTCTGTCTGTCTATCTATCTATCTATCTATCTATCTATCTATCTATCTATCTATCTATCTATCTATCTATCTATCTATCTATCTATCGTCAGTGGGGTGTGTGTCTTATGGGCTCCCAGAAAGGGGGGCTTGCTCAGGGCGCTCCTTGGATTCAAGGACCGCCACTGCTAACATCCTGTTAATTTTCTGGATAAGAAATGATTTATCATAGGTCGTGTTTTAGTTCCTGTTCAGTCCATTCAGGCTGTTCTTCGAGAGGTGGACATGAGTCCAGTGAGGAACTAAAGACACAACAATGGGAAACTGAAAAATGACATCATCAGTTTAGGAAAAGGAACACCTGGTCGCCTAATTAACTTCATAAATGAACAAGTAAACTGGTGTCTTCTCCGACTTGCTCGTGACGTCAGCCACCTCCGACCAATCAGCGCGTTTTCACAGACACCTTTTTTGGTAATCCGCTTTGGCGATCGGAGCTGTCTGTTCAGCACCACACTGTGCGCGCTCTCTGCGCCAGAAATAGTCCTATTAGCGCGAACAACATTAGCGGACTTACAGTGACAGACTTACACTTGATCGGATTTTCCTGCTCTTGCTCCTTGGTCATGGCGCTGCTTTGAGGAAACAGCAGGGCCAGCGTATGGTGAGGGGTAGACCTCCCACGGACTGAGTTTTACGCAAAGAAACTGAGGAGTTTGTTCGGCTAGAGTTCGGAGTTTTCACTCTACATGATTGTTATTTTAAACAGAACCGGTATGCTTTCATTCTTGTTCGGATTGTTATGCCTTTGCGCGCTAATAATCGCACAGTCGGATGATGGAAAGCGGTACATCTGCCGGGCAGTAACCATCAGCGGGGCCGCCAGCTGCCCTGTGACATTACTACCCGACCTCAGCTTCGGGGGTCAGGAAGAGGAGCTCCGGAACACCGTCATGCAGCTACGGGAGACGATCCTACAGCAGAAAGATACGATCTCCAAGCAGCTGGGGACCATCAACGAGCTGACTACCAAGCTGTCCCTCTGCGCCTCGGCCACCAACGACAGGAAGTACGGTAAGGGGGCTTCGTGGGGGAAGGACAAGCAGAACACGATGGGGGACGTCCCCACAGACCCAAACGACTCCATCGACAGCCTCGGGAAAACCATGCAGGGGCTCAAGGAGCGGCTGGAGAACCTGGAGGTAAGGTGGCACCAGTTGCGCAATCCCCGCATGAGCATGGAGCGCCATGCGTAAAACCGTGGTTCAACGCGTACGATTTAAGAATTAGGGCAATTTTTTAAATTTGACTAACAAACAAAAAATTAATTTTGATTCAGCTTTTTTAGTATCTCAAGCAGAAGCTGTTCAAGGTTTTATAATGCGGTGGGACCAATGGCGGCTACGAATAACCCAAACTCATAGTTTTCATGCGTCATGAGGTTTTATACATGTTTGGTCATGATGGCGGAACTTAAAAAAAGTCGAACAGAACTAGTTGCTAAAGATCTGCTGGGTTGATATGTTGGAACATCATTTTTAGTCACAGCAAAATGTAACGTCCTCTCTAACCTAAATATGTGATCCTGGTATAAAAAGAGGAAACAAAGGACATAAACCCTGAAAACATTTATAGAAACAAATGCTCCATATGCCGCCACCCCCTGTTTTTATTATGTAAGTTTCAATAAAGACCTGATAAATATTCCTTCTAGACAGAGAAACTGCTCTGAAAGCTCCTTAATTTACTTCATTCATGTTAGAATAAATACTGAAGACCATTATGGACCAGAGCTAAATCTAGAACGACTTGTTAGATGGTGATGTAAACCACAGGAAATCCCCGGTGGTTTAGCACCTGATTACCTTTGTTCACTTCCTGTTTATGTCTTCCTTCTCAACTCCTTCTGTAGCAACAACAAATGAGGGCCAACTTATCTGGCACCTCATTCCCCAGCGAGCTCCGTGACCTGCTCCAGCGTCGGCTCGGGGAGCTGGAGAAACAGCTCCTGAAGAAGGTCAGTAACCTGGAGCAAGAGAAGAGCCAGTTGTCTAACGCCACGGTCGCCTACAGGCTGAAGACAGAGAGCACCCTGAACGCTCTAGTGGAGAGGATCAGCGAGTTGGAGAAAGGTACAGAGAACCAGGATGTTCCTTCCTGAAGAACCTGCAGTTCAGTCAGACGTTCATTGTTTCATAGTGACTTGAAGCTGTGGGTGCTTGAAACGTCACGTGTTTTATTGGGTTTCATGTTAAAGACAAACTCAGGGTAGAGCATAACTGTGATCTGAAAGGAAAATTGAGCTTTTAAAAATCTTTTAACAAGTCAAATCTGAAAAGTGTGGCATGAACTTACATTCAGGTCCCTGAATCAATGCTTTGTCTAATTACTTGTCTGTTATTTTAGACAGTCAGAGGCAAATGTTTTGGTTCACTGTTCTTTGCATAAAAGCAGTCAGATTGGACCTCTGCTTCATGCTCAGGTCTTCCGCAGAGGTTTTCTTCCAGGATTGTCCTGGATTTAGCTCCATCCATCTTCCCATCGACCGGCTTCCCTGTCCCTGAAGATGAAAAGCATCCCACAGCATCATGTTGCCACCACAACTCAACCCTACTTTAAACGTCCTCCTCTGCGTGTCGGCTGTGTTTACTAAATAATGGATTTTTGAAAGTGACGGGTTGCTCCGGATTTTATTTGGAGCTTCCTGGATGGAGGGGGTTGTCACATTTTTATTTTTAAATGTTTTTAAAGACATTTATCATTTTTCCTCCTTGATGACCTGTTCTATCACATAAAGTCATAATTAAATGCATTGGAGTTTGTGGTTATAAAGTGGCAGAATATAAAGAAGTTCAACTGGTTTGAATATTTCTGCAAAGCAAAGATCTGGTCAGAGGAAATATGGAAACTAAATGTAGCGATAACAACAGTTAAGAGGGAACCAAAATTAGCAAAAGACCTTCCACGTTCCAGTGTATGATGCAGATAAGAAAGAAATCCTGATATTTCCTAACAAGCTTTAATCTCCATGCTCTCATCTTCTTTCTATCTTTAAACCAGGGGGGGGAGACTTTAAGTCCCCTGAGCAGTTTAAGCTGTCCCTCCCTCAGAGGACCAACTACCTGTATGGCCGCATCACTAAGACCCTCCCAGAGATGTACGCCTTTACACTCTGCATGTGGATCAAGTCCAGCGCCAGCCCGGGTGTCGGAACGCCTTTCTCCTACGGCGTTCCGGGGCAAGCGAATGAGATTGTGCTGATCGAGTGGGGCAATAACCCCATTGAGCTGCTCATCAATGACAAGGCAAGTCACCGGGCTGCTGCTGCATAAGATGGCAGAAGAAAAAAAAAGACTTACAAAGGTGAAACATTGTTTTGGTGCAGGTTGCCCAGCTGCCACTGGAAGTACGGGATGGCAAATGGCACCACATCTGCATCTCCTGGACCACACGAGATGGCCAGTGGGAGGCCTACCAGGATGGGGAGAGGCTGGGAACTGGAGACAACCTGGCAGCTTGGCATCCCATCAAACCTGGAGGAGTCATCATCCTGGGGCAGGAGCAGGTAACAGCATGCAATCCCTAGTAGATATCACCATGTACTTCACTTCAGCCTTGCTGTCATGATCAGAAAAGGCTTTCTGAAGAAAAACATCAGAATAAAAACATGTCTTCATCCTGCTGGAGCAGCATGTTTCATATAGGCAGCAACTTGGTTTCCTAACTGGTTCCTTTAAAAACAGAACAACAAAGTGGTTTTACCCACAGAAAGTTTGTTTGAGATCATCAGATTTTAATATCAGACTAAGAAAACCTGAATAAATAAGGGTTCTATAAGTTCTATAGAATAGAATATAATAGAATAGAATCCAAACCAACTTGGTTTAAATCATAAATTAAGTAATGGATTTAATATGATTTAATGTGACATTTTCTGGAAAGTTGGAAATTTCAGCAGCCACATTAAAAAGAACCAGTAAAACAGTATGAAGTAGGCTAAAAAATCCCAGAAAGCACAACATCTTCACCTGATCTACCAAAATTATCATCAGCGACCCATCCAGGAGGCTCGAGAAGAACCCAGAACATCTAAAGCTCTGCAGTCCTCACTGCATCAGTTAAGGTCAGAGGTCATGATTTACAATAAGAAAGAGAGACTGGGCAAATATAGTCTCCATGAGAGAGTTCCCAGGCCAGAACCATTGCTGACCCAAAAGAACAGAAAAAAACATTTAACAAAAAACATCTTGATGATCCCCAAGACTAGGAAAACATTTCTGTGGATCCCAAAACAACTGGAGTAAAACTGACACAGCATGTCAGAAACAGAACATCATACCTACAGTCAGACATAGTGGTGGAAGTATGATGGTCTGGGCTGCTTTGCTGTTTGAGGATCTGGACGATTTGCAGTAATTGATGGAACCATGAGTTCTGCTCTCAAGCAGTAAATCCACAAACCATCAGTTTGTGATTTTCAGCTCAAGAACAGTTGGGTTCTGCAGCAGAACAATGATCCAAAGAACACCAAGAAGTCCGTCTCTGAGTGATGCAGCATGACCTTTACCTGCCTGTAAAACTCTAGAGGTATTTACTTTTTCACACTGGGTAAGACTGGTTTGGACAGATTTTGAATAAAATCATCATTTGAAAACAGCTTTTTGTATTTATTCAGGTTATCCTTATCTCAGTTTTTCTGATGATTTGAAACATTTAATTGGGTCAAAAAGGAAAAACAAAACAGAAGAAATCGGTTTCCAGCCCCATAGAAACACCGTAGAAAAAAGACGTATGCACTGTGTGATCATTGCCTCCTCTTTGGATATTGTGTGCACCTTAGTGAGTGCAGTGGTTGAACTGAGAGGAGGACCTTGAACCGAACCCTGATGGAGAGAAAGTGTTTCGTGGTCTGGCTCACATAAACAAACATGAAGAATTATTTGAAACTCAACATCTCCACTGATATTATCTGGGCTCCTGATCTGGCCCTCTGGAGGCGATGCCTGGTAAAGAAAAGCCCACCACTGTTCTTAGAAAAATGTGGCAAGACCTGCAGAAAACCTGCAGAACTACTGATCAGGGCCAGTTTAAAGAGGACAAAGAACTGAACTTTAATGTTTCTGGCTTGTTCCAACAATAACACAACAGAACAAACAGCTTCATCAGGTTAGGAAATCATTTTTAGCCAGTAGTTGAAAAGAAAGTCTGCAAACCTCATCATTTTGACAGGTGTACATCACACCAAGTATAGTCAGACTGTAATAGATTAAGCACATGCTTTCATCCCTAAACCACCATCATATCCAAGCTGAAAAAGATCCCCCACAGCATGATGCTGCCACTGCCATGTTTCTGCTAGATATAGCAATTTCTTTCTTGAAAGCCCAACTGTTTTCCTCTCATCTCTCCAGAGTTAACAAAGTACCTTTACTTAAAGATGTTTTGGGAGCAGTTTTTCAAAGTTTGTGTCTGCTTCACAGACTCCCATGAGGCTGGGTTGGACCTCCTGTCATGTTCACCAGACTCACAAATAAGGCAATCACACATTAAAACAGAGGCATTTAGTGACTTCCTTATTCCCTCTGACTGCACCCCCCTCCTTATCCATCCACCTTTGATAGTGCTGTTGCTGACCTTGCTCTTTATGGCCCTCACAGGATGTGGTAGGCGGGCGTTTTGACGCTGGACAAGCTTTTGTGGGCGAGCTGAGTCAGGTGAACATCTGGGACCGTGTCCTGAAGCCCGTGGAGATCCAGTCGATAGCAAACTGCAGCTCCTACCTCGCTGGTAACGTGATCTCCTGGCTCTCAAGCAACGTGGAGGTTTTTGGGAGGGGGGCATTCAAGCGCCCCCTGGAGATATGCCAGGAGCGGCTGCCCAACATTTAGAGCTTTCCTGTCTGCTCCTGGTTTCATTGTTTCCATCAGTTCAACAAATGCACATTTAATAGACTGACCATTGTTACTGTGAGGCCCTCCTGGACATTATTTCATAGTTTACATCTATTCATCAGCAGCATGAATGTAACATTTATTTTAAGCTTTTTATGATTGCTTTGCAAAGGTCTTTTTCAGGGTGGAATACATAATTCATCCATCATCAATCCATGCAGGGTCGAGGGAGGAGGCGCTGGTGATTATCTCCAGCAGTCAATGGGCAAGATGCAACATGCAGAATCAGCAATTTTTAAAAACAGGAGCAAGGTCACAGGTTTGAACTTGTTCTGGGTTTTCTCTTCTTCATGCAGGATCAGAATGAAACAAGCTCAAATACACACACTTCCACTAACATTTTTTAAATGTTCCTTAGAAACTTCAGAGAAAACACATGATTTTATCTCAGGCAACAAGCTTCTGTCCGGATATTGGATCACTTCTTCAATCAAAAAGGATAGATTTTATCCTGATGTCAGAGCCATTCCAGAAGCTTGATGTCTGCGTTCTTTATCCATTCCAAGTCAAGTTTAGATGTGGGTTGGAATCATTGCCCCAAATGACTCCAAGTTTCAACAGTCTGACCCAAACTGTCTCCCTCAGATGAAGGAATATTAGTTAGAATGTTCAAGAGAACAACCCAGGAACCACCAAGGTCCAACCTCTCAAACTTAAGAATACTGTATTAACTGCCAAGCAAGGTGGTGGTAGCATCATGCTACGGTTCTGATTTGCTGCCATTGGTACAGGTGTACTGAACAAAGTGATTGGAATAATGAAGAAGGAGGACACCTCAGGTTCATCTTGGATCAACAATTAGTTCAAACTTGGACACAGTTGATCACATGTTATTGTTGCTTAGGGCCCAAACAAAGGCAGGAGGTAGGCAGAACAATTTTCAGGTAATAACCAGGAACCATGCAGAATACCTGTACCAGAACAAGGTACCACCACTGAGGAGTGACTGAAGACTTTATTAAATACTGAAGAACGATAATTACTGTTGTAGTTGATTTCAATATCAGGAAAATGAGCTCTACCAGCTCTAATAAATGATCAAATATTCTGCCAGAAGCTTCATGATGTCAATAAAATTGTGTGTTTTTCTGCAACCTATTAAGGGACATTTATCAGAATATAAGTGGGTTTGTGTTTGGATATACAGGGGTTGGACAATGAAACTGAAACACCTGGTTTTAGACCACAGTAATTTATTAGTATGGTGTAGGGCCTCCTTTTGCGGCCAATACAGCGTCAATTCATCTTGGGAATGACATATACAAGCCTGCCCGTGGGCAAGGGGTTTTTAAGCCATTTTTCTTGCAGGATGTGGGCCCGGTCACTAAGTGATACTTGTGGAGGAAAACGTTTTCCTGACTCGCTCCCCCAAAACACCCCAAAGTGGGCCAATAAAATTTAGATCTGGTGACTGTGCAGGCCATGGGAGATGTTCAACTTCACTTTCATGTTCATTAAACCAATCTTTCACCAGTCTTGCTGTGTGTTTTTGGGTGCATTGTCATCCTGATACACGGCACCGCCTTCAGGAAAAATTTTTTAACCATTGGATGCACATGGTCCTCAAGAATGTTTCGGTAGTCCTTGGCAGTGCCCCGCCCCATCTGCACAAGTTTGGGGCCCCAAGGGAAGCCTGAAGGGCACCCAAAATCACGATCCACCCCCATGCTTCACTCGGGGCTGCAAATCGGGTGGTAGCTTTTTTGGGGCTTCTCCCCCACCGTAACTCTCCCGGTTTGGGGGGAAAAACAGTAAAGGGTTGGACCCCACGGAAAATACAGTTTCAATTGTCCCAGCCAATTTTTGCGCCCCCTGACCATTGAAACTGCGTTTGGCTTGGCATGAGGCCCAAAAGGTTTTGGGGCTATAGCAGCCCGGCCGTGATTTTGCCCCTGTGGAGCCCCGACGGACAGTTCTGGTGGAAACAGGAGAGTTGAGGTGCACATTTAATTCGCCGTGTTTGGGGGCAGCCGGGGTTTTTTAGTTTCTTGGATACAACCCGGGGGTTAGCACCCGAACACCCTTTCAGACAGCTTCCTTTTTGCGTCCAATTAAACCCTGTTGGTGGGTTCTCCTTTTTGGTGGTATGTGCATTCCCTGGAACCGGGCTTTGAACCCCAAAAAGACACTGTCTTGGCCCACAGATGCGCCAGCGCCCGGCCCCAAACAATTGTCCTCTTTGAACCTGGTATGGACCCATAATGTTGGGCATTAAAAATTTTTGAGCCAAACTTCTCTTACCCGCAAATTCCCCTTCCACTCTGCTTTTTAGGGCAAGTGAAATCAATGAAGACTGGCTACCAGGCTGGTCCAATTTAGCCATGAAACCTCCCACACTAAAATGACAGGTGTTTCAGTTTCATTGTCCAACCCCTGTATGAGCCTGTATGTATAATTGTGAACCTGGGAAAATCCACATTAAATTCCAACATGTACCCCTGATCCTTATTTTTTAAAAACCTTGATGTTGTCAGATCCGTCCACCCTAAAAAAACAATGGTCCAAACAAACCATTAAAAGTCCAAAATTAAAATGCGATTATTATAATAAACGTTTGACTGCAGCCCTGCCGGTCAGAGAACATTTAGACTGAATAATGTTGGGACAGGCTCTGTGTGGAGCATAAGCGCAGTCAGTCCCTGAGGACACCATGAGCTCCTTTCTGCTCCACGTCAAGGTTTTCAGACCTCCAAGGTGCAGAGTTCATGCAGGGATCAAAGCAAAGACATAAAGAGGGGCCCAACTCCATTTCCAACCCCCGGGGCCCAGTCCTCTGCTTTTCTCACTGAAAACATGGTGTCATTAATTTTCCCTTCCCAAACTGCGGGTTTTTTTCCCCTTTCGGATTTTGGGTGGCATAAATACTACATAAAACCTGTGTGTTGGGTGTTTTGGGGGGCACCTGCTGGGTGGTGCGGGACATTTAGTTTGTATCTTTGCTTTGTTTTTCACTGTAGAAAGTGGGGCCTTCCCAGTGCTTTAAAACCCCCAGGGGCTTTTTAAACTTTGGGTGTTTATTGACACTGAAAAGTGCTGAAAATTTAAATTTTTTTTGATAGTTTTTCGCTAAAATTTTACTTTGGGGGTTAAAAATAGAAGCCCATAAAAAGCTTTAAATAGGGTATTTTTGTTTGGGAAAATTTAATTTATTTGATTGGTGAATTCACATTATTCCCTTTTTTGGCATTTGTTAGCAAAAAGGCCCCTCACCCAAGGGCCTTTCCCCTTTTTACTTTTAAAAGTCCTTTAAATTTTTTTTTTAATTTTTTGACATATGCCTTAAAAAATAAAGAAAAAAAAAATTTTGCCTTTGGCCCTTTCCAACTGTCTTTTTTTTTATTTCTTTTTTTTTTAAAACGGGTTTAAAAAAGGGCAACGCTTTCAGCACTGGCAGCCCTGTGCAGAGAGTCAGAGGAAAACCCTCATTTTGGGGTTTAAGGGGGGGGTTGTGCATGGGGTTAAAAAAAGGCCCCTTAATCTTTTTGTATCTTTTTAAGCTGGTGAAGCAGGTGGGGGGGTTTGTGCCTTTAATAGCACAAAATTGCTTTGGGTTTTTAAAGGCCCTCAGTTGTCTCGGGTAAAAACGGGCAAAACAGTGTGCCATGGGGGCTTTAGCAACGCTTAACCGATGAAAGGCCAGAGGGTCAGGTGTGATGCTGCCCTCTGTGGTGCCAACACAAACTGCTCAGAAAAATACTTTGGTTTTTGGCCAAATAGAGTTCTGCAATGTTTTAATAATTTCATCTCCTAGAACCTCCCAATTAAATAATCATTTGATTAAAGTGTTGTGAAAGACGAATTTCTAAACCAGCAAACTAATTTCTAAAAAGGGAGAAGTGCGCTGGCTGGTCGCTTTATTAGGCCCAATCTCACAAACATGGTTGTCTAAAAAAGGGAGAAAATATTTAGTGAGCAGCAGTTGTGTTATCAAAATCTAAACTTGGTACAAAAAGCACAGATATTTGCGTTTGATCCATATTTTCCTTGGCTGTAGCGATGTTGCTTGGCAGTAAATCTTATACCAATGGAAGCCGGTTTATTTCCCTTTATGTCCACATTATAAGTAGATGCATTTGTTAGTAAAGAGGTGGACCTGAGTTCATGAAGAGCTTGCCAAATCTCCTCTAGCAACGCCAACAGCTTATTCAGCTGTTGACTCCCGCTTTGAGCTTCTGGTACCGCAGCTGTGGACAATCAGCAGCTATGGCCTCAGCTACAGCGGGTCTGTGTATATCTGCTCCAATCAGGCCATGGCACAGCGTTACTTGGAGTGAGCCCTAGTACTACTGAAGGCCATGGCCCATCTAACAGAGAATGTCAGAGACAAAGTGGACAACACCACAGAAAGACCATTTCTTCTACAGATTTACAGTCAGGATGATGCTCTCTAACCACACTATCAGGAACAGACTACCTGCAGCCAATCTCTGGACTCATGGGACTGCTAGGAGGCCTCCCATACCTGCTCTTCATCATCAGGGCCGTCAGTAGAGGTGACTGCAAAAATTTTACTGGAACCTGCGCATGTGGAGGAGCACTATGTTCGATGAGGAGTCCAGATCCTGCCTATGAAAGTTGGATCCTACAGTCAATGTGTGGAGAAGTTTGCTGATTGCTGCACCAGGAGAGTAACAGATTTTGATCGGAGGATTTGAGCTGGTGTGGAGCAGCAGGTCCCTCACTGGAAAAACAAGGTTTGGAGCCAATCTTTCTCAGGCTTTATGTGGCACTAGTGACCCTAATTTTGTAAGATGACCAACAGGAAATGAGGTGGAGAGACATGCAGCAAAGGTCAACGGGCTGGGACTCGATATGACGGCTGTGTCAGCTGCTTTGAGGCCTGTAGCCTCTGTGCATTGGCCGCATGCTTTACCCCTGCACCACTGTGTGTGGTTTGGAGCCAATCCTAATGAAGAGATATATCTAGAAAAGGTTCTGCAACCAGTGGCAATCCCATTCTGTCTGTCCATCTTTAGGAACTGAAGTCTTTTATTGCTTGTGTATTGCTCCCTGGAAAATATTGACCAAACCAGTACCATTCCTGACAGTCTACAGTTTACTTAGAAAACAAAATGATAGCGTGTGTTAATAGAACTATTCCAGCACTATTTGCTCAGACCGCTGGATTTGGAGACGTTCTATAGAAATGAACTTATGGGCCCTGCCTCGGTAATCGTTTGACTCACACATGAGGACTGCTTCTGATTTCCCAAACTGAAATCACTTTGATAACAGTCTACTGTAGGCAAGATACTGGCTTCTTATAAGAACCCAACAGAACACAATGTAGAAATATTAAGGCATGCCTCTAACACTTATTGTTTAAACGTGAACTGGACATGAACCATCAGTGTGTAATAATTGATGGTTCAATTATTATCAATTAAACACAATTATATCCATTTAAATGTGAACCTGACCACTCTGACTCAATCATCAACAATTAATTACTGCACAGCACAGTTTCCACTCAGAGCTTAACATGTTTATTGTTGAACCTAGACCCACACAGACACTAATTCAATTTTATTGAGTATAAAACACATAACAAGACGAGCTTGTACATGCACAGAGTAGGTTCATATATAGAAGTTTAGATAAATGTAGCAGTTGTCACTACACGAAGGTGGCTTAGAGAGAACAGGACGAGGAGCAGGGTGGTGATTAACAGTACTGGGTCCCGTGCTGCAGGACGAGTGGCTCTCTCTCTCCTTTCTCCATGGAGGAGAAGGTGAAAACGATTTCACTTTGACCTCCAGAGTCTTGGTCTTTGAGAAATGCAGCGTTACTGGGAGCAGCAACCTGTAGTATTGACATCTGTCAGTCACCAGTCAGGTACACCAGAACATGTTTCACATTTACTTTTAAGCTGTTTCATAGCCAGTATAATTTAGTCCAACATAAGGAACACATTTAAAATAAAACGGTATATGTTGTGCCTAGTTACTCCATTATTATTATTTATAGGGTTCTGCATTGAGCGCAAACCATATAAACATCAGTGAAACACAGTGTGGCAAACGAGAACCTCCATTACTAACATATGAACTGAGGTTTATTGGGTCATCCTAGCACAACTTTCTCAGCATCTTTTAAACTACTGTACTCCTATATACCAACACTACACTACACTATAAAATACTATTCTATACACACAAATATTATAGGCAGTTATCAGTGATAAAAAGGCAAAATAGAAAGATACAGTGCAATATAAGAATTGCCAACATGTTATATTGTTTTTGTGTAGTACCTGTGATTTGCTTTGTTGCCACGGGCGACAGGTGATGACTAGGATGAAGGAGAACGTGGCTACAAGAATGGCAGCGCATGACAGGATGAACAACAGGTGGCTGTGATCTGCAGAAAGCAGACCAATCAGGTTCCAGTGTGAGAGCTATCCAGATATTCTAGTCAAACTAAAATTAAATGCTTAGATGACATGTCTTTATCAGCTTTCTACAGCTTTGGCATCAACCTCATTTGGAGGGGATCTCAATAAAAACCAGGAGATGTTAGCTCCACCCACTGGCACAAAATATAACAACATTCCTCTGAGAAGATTTTCCGTAATTTGTCACAAACAATAAAAAACTAAATTAGGAAAGATATACATTAAAATTACATTATTGACACATTTTCCAGATCAAGTAAGGGACTTTGTAGTATTTGCCAGAGGTTGTAACTGTGTCTTGGTGAGATGGTGAACGAAACTCTTGGATCTGCAGGTCTCTCTTTTTTTAGTTCTCCTTATTAGAGTAGATCCATCCTTTCAGGAGCACAGCTCGATCCTCTCAGCTCTAAGTATTAAACTGCTAAGAAGAGTCTGGATCACACGCCTAAAGTAGATAACAGCTAAAACAAATCAATCAAGCACAGCTGACATGTGAGGACGAGTCAGATTGGCCTCACTCTGCGTATGGGAAGCTAAAAAAACAACTCTGCTGCTCAGGTTGTACTTTAATATCAGCAAATAATTGCCGGCGCAATAAAGTTGCTCCAGCAGTGAGTCATTAGCTGCCTGTGTTGGGATGAGAAAGTTATAAAAAGATATATCAATATGCATCTAACATTAAGTGTTAGTTTATTTGCCCACGGGCCTCCAAGGAAAGGTTTTCTTTAAACATGAAGATAATTATGGATTTAGATATTCCTGATATGCTCCGAAGGATTATAAAATGTGATTTCCAACATTCTTCAGCTTTATATTGTTGAATACCATGTTCGTCTCGGCTTATTGGAGTTTGTTTGGAGTCGACCGCTCACCATTTCTTCTAACATAGAGGCTGAAGGATGTCTGCAGCTTGCTGATGTCGTTGCGGACACTGATGTCCAGACAGTGGACACCAGCGGAGGTGAAGGTGTGGTTCAGCTCAAGGCTGTTCTCATACAGCATGGTCAGTGTGCAGCCGGACGTCAGATCAGGAAGGCAGTTTTTCAGGAACCGCCAGCACACCCACATCGGAGGACTAAACACAACATGGAAACTGGGATTGTTAAAGTCTTTGGTCTGCTGAAACTGGTCCAAATCTGGGTTAAATAAGTAAAAATCACCAACTGTGGAACTTCATTGTCACAGATGGAACAGTGAATGGACATTTCATGAAGTGTCTAAGTGCAGCTTACCTTCCATCAACATGGAAAGCCAGACTGGAGTCCTGGGACACCATATAATCTGAAGGCCCCTCCAGTTCAATGTTTTTAATGCCATCTGAAAATATAATTTTAGTTAATTTATTGTTTCAAAGATCAATTTGGGCCCAGCTTGTATGATCTAACAGAGAGTAGCACCTAAAACAGAAGATGACTCTGATACCCCTGAATACAATGCAGTGCAACCAAATAGCTGCCGACGTGATGACAACTTTTAATTATGTGGAATGCAGAAAACTAAAAAGTCACATTTCTGTACATATTTTATTAGTTTTTATTACCTAAAAAAAGGAAATTACTGCATTACATCACATCATTTTCAGTAAGTAATAATTGTATTTTAACTGGATTTTTATGGAATTTTTTTATGTTTACTGAAACTTAAAACATATTTACTATAACATTTAGAAAAATATATATGTCTTAAAATGTACATTTTGAAATAACTTAAATGTATTAAACTATACCAACCAAGCACTTGGACATCTTTGGAGTAGACGCCAGTAATCGGAGGTGCATATTGGGCCATATTCACTCCTACGTCCAGCCGCAGGGTGTAGTTTCCTGGTTCTGAGTAATGATAGCGGACCACTGGCTCGGTCCCCTGGATCACTTCTCTGCATCAAGAACAACAGTAAGAAAAACACAGACCGCACCGTTCTGAACACAGAAACCTGATCCATGTTGTACCCATTCCCCAGGTCCCAGGTGTAGGTGAACTTTGCTGCACTGAAGTTCCTCTGAGGGTCAAAGAGTTCAAACATTGTCTCTGTGGGAACATCTGATGCCAGTTCTCCTGTGTCTCTCACGTAGGTGGCATTGCCCTCAGTTTGGTAGAAGACTAGCTTTCCAGCAACATTCTCTGGTGTAAACATATAAACATTTTCCAGTGTAAAAATAGGAAATATTTGCACCTGGAGTAATCTGGATATGCTGGAGGACGTACCCAAATCTGTCACAGGGGCTCCAGTCCCAGCCGCAGCTGGAAGAATCATCAGAAGATGCACCAGCATCCATGGAGGATGCTCTCTGTGTGCAGACAACCAAAACCTTGAAATAGATGTCTAGAAGGGAAACATCTAAAATATATCACAGAAGTTGGCTTTACCTGTCCATATCTGCTGGTCCTCTCCTTCAAACGCCTCGAAAGTCAGTGAGGGGATGCAGTCAGCTTGGATGGATGTGAGGGAATGAGTGGGTGATGGGATCACCTCTGGCCTTTGAGATTCAGAGCATGCTAATGCGAGCTGGAAAAGCTTGAAATTGGGAGCATGCGTTAAAGTCATGAGGCAGAGGAAAAACAAACAGCTTTTGAAGGAGGCTCTGGGCCTGGTCACACTCTTCAGTGATGTGAGATGCTCCTTCAGATGCTTAATTAATGTTAATCTAACGTTTTCCTTTGAAAAAGAAATGAGAGCTAAAATCTTATTTAACTAGCTCCAGTTTCATTTTTCTATCAGCTCACAGGAGTATTGCAGCAGCAGCTGAAAGAGACTAAAGGTTGTTTGTAATTTCCAACCAAACCATGAACAGTTGCCGATGAGTCACACTAACCAATGTGTGTCGAATCAAGCTATTTTATCTTGATGGAGAGTAAATAGGAGGGGGCCAAGGGCCTTTTTATTCCATGGGTCAAAGGTCATTCTGTTTAATTCAGTGAGAATACAGAAAATGGGAAACAAAGATTTGTTTCTCTCAGCCAAACATTGTTCCAGAAAATGACGAACTGTTTCTAAGACCTGAAGCCATAAGACGACTGCTGGGATAAGAAGCCACCGGCTGCTAAACTGGACCAAGACCCTCATTTATCTTGACATCCCTCACAACAATCAGGACGGATAGAGAGCCAAGAAACATCTCCAAGGTTCAATGTTACAAAACATCTTGGAGGCACCAAGTATCCATACCAACCATTAGAGCTGTTGAATCCTGGATTAGACCGCCCCCACCAGGCCGCTTAAAGGAACAACATGTCAGCCTTTCTTACTTTGAAGCTTCATGAGAAGTAATCTCTTTATGTAATTTTGTACATGTAGCTGCATGCAGCATGTTCTACACCTAATCCCAACATATTCTGATCATTTCATTTAAAGCATGTGATCATTTGCTGCTCTCCCCTGGCAGCTAACAGGGCATTTCTCAGACCCTAAACCCCAACCATCAAAGATTGTTTACAGGATGGTGAAAAAGGGTTTGCCTCCTTACAGATTCCTTCGGTTTTTCCTTTTTTGTCTCACTTAAATGTTTCTGATCATCAAACAGACAAAGATGAGCTGGGTAAAAACTAAAAGCAGTTTTCAAATGATGATTTCATTAATTATTCAGATCCAGCTGCCCAGTGTGAAAAAGGCCAGGCTGCTTTCATCACATTCAGTCCAGGTCATTCATGGATTGACTGAGATTAACCACAGTCTTTGAAAGGTTGGGTTCGATTTTATGACCAGATTAGATTACTTCCAAGAAATTACATAAATAGAACCTGTCTGACAGCATGAAGCAGGCTTAAAGATCTTAAACAGCAGCACATCAGGCCACGATCTCAAGAAGTTCAGGAAAACATGAGAAACAAAGTCACTGACATCTATCAATCTGGAAAGAGTTACCAATCCATTTCTAAGGATTTGGGTCTCCACAGAACCACAGTGAGAACCACCACCCATACATTGAGAAAACATGGAACAGTGGAGAACATTCCCAGGAGAGGCTGACCTTCCAAAATTACGACTCATCCAGGAGGTCAGAGAAGAACCAACAACAACATCTAAAGCTCACTGCCTCAGTTAAGGTCAGAGGTCATGATTAAACAATAAGAAAGAGAGACTGGACAACAATGGGCTCCATGGGAGAGTTCCAAGGCCAGAACCATTGCTGACCCAAAAGAACACAGAGGTCCATCTCACATTTACCCCCAAAGAAATCTTGATGATCCTGAAGACTTTTAGGAAAATATTCTGTGTGCTGATGAGACAAACGTGGACCTTTTTGGAATCAGAAGATTGACATTTTTCCAGGTGAAAAACCTTAAACATATAAAGCAAAGAAAAGAGTGTTGAAGTCTGGATCAGTGGTCAGAAAATGTAGGTTTGTTGAATAAATTATTCAATACACTGATGACTAAAAAATCATTAACCTCAAAGGAATTATTTCATCAACAGCTTTAAACAAATAAAATCACACCAAACAAGCTGTTTTCATTGAGCCGATATGCAACAAACTGTTTAAAGGAACATTTAGCAACAGCAAACACTAAAACATTTCCTAAATCAAGCAGCTTAATCCTGATTGGAAATATTTGGGCCAGGCCCCTCTGGATAATTACCTCGGACTCCATTAGCTGTAGCTGTATAATATCTTCTGAACTCTGTCCTGTTTTAAAAGCTTTGTTCTCTACTACCAGCTGGCCTTCCCGTATTTGTACGTGTCTGCACAGATTTACACATGTTGGATTGGCATGCTCCTACTGTCCAGGACTCAGGTGCTGTGCATCACCTGCCAGGAGGTCATCACAGACTGGTTCCTATCCTCTTTCTTCCAGTCTTGTCTTTACAGTTCTGTAGGAGAATGTGCCATCATCAGTTTTTGGCAGCAGGACAACATTTAAAAGCACATCACCAAGCCCACATTTAAAAGGCTCAAATAAACAAAATGAGGTTGTTGGAGAGGCGAAGCCAAAACTTGATTTCAAGCCGGTTAAGATGTTGTGACCAACCTTTAACATGCTCAAGACGCCTCCATTGTGGCTGAATTAAAACATTAAACACAAAGATTATTAGAAAACTAATTTTTTTTTCCTTCGGATTATTATTATCTAATATTAAAACCTGTTTGATGATCTGAAAATATGGCAAAAACAAGTAAAAATAGAAAGACTGTAGTTCAGCGGCACTGAAAGATTAACACCTACTCCTGAAATATGGCCATCTGTAATTCAGCACAGGGTCAAACAGCGCCCCCTGCCGTCAACACCTTTACTGTCCTGTGGCGCCCTCTGCTGGTACGTCAGAGTATTTTATTTGAACTCAGTGAATAATGCGTCATCATTTTGTCTCCCACCTGGAGTCCTTTCACTTCACCTGTTGACAACTTTAATGAACGTGGCCCCTCCCGTTACGTCACTGGAACCACCCCTTCCGCGCGCCTGAGCGACCCTAAACGCACGCAGACGACTCTCGGTGTGCCAGTCAGCCGGTCCATCAGTGAGTCCTCCGCCACCGGCTGCTGAGCGTCTCTCTGCCCACATGCAAGGCGCCGAGGTCCAGACTGGGAGCCGAGGCTACGCTGGGAGTTTTTATTGGGACAAAGAAAACAGCACCTGGATTACAGAAGCACCTTTTGGATTTTTGTTCTTGTTGATTTAGTTTTTCTAATTGAAATCTGCTCCTGACAGACAACCTGCCGTCATGTCCCGGACGCCCGAGGTTGTGAGCAAGCTCACAGAAAGTACATACAAGGTGAGAGAAAGCTGCAGCTGAAACTAATTACCTGCCGCTTCCGGTTTTAAATCCAGCTTCAGAGTGTTTTATAGTCGGGTGATGTTAAAATATGTATGTTTATTTCCAACTGAGAGGTTCGGGTTCTGCTGATCCGGATCCAGCCCTGCACTCTGTCTGATGGAACGGGAAAAACAACCTGTTTTCTTATCAGCACTTCTGAACTGATTCAATCAGTCATTTGTTTATGATCGTGTAAATTACGCAGCTGGATCTCATATGTATCAACTGGATCTTCATTCCTGTCATGTTTATGAGAGGCTGACAGGGCAGCCGGCCCAAGGCAGAAGCAAACTGAGCTTCTGCTGCTTTGGACCCCCAGGCCAGCAGGGGTACCCCCAACATAATTTTCTCACAGAATAATAGATTTGTTATTTTTCAAGAAAAGAATACTTTTAGATTTTACACTTTAAATCCTTTTAAATTTATAAGTAAGAAATATTCAGGGTTTAGAACGAACTGCACTTGTTATCTTACAGAGGTTGACAGTCTATGGAAAGCCATCATTTCTTATTATTTATGCCTGTGACTCAGGCATAAATAATATGCCCTACGTTTTGGTCCTGTTCAGTGGTTGCTTGTTGGAGGGATGTAAAACGTGGTCCATCTGGATGAGACTGCTGAACTGAATCAGAACATCAGAATAAACCCGTCTCCAGAACTTACTTTAATAAATGTGGCCCAGGAAGAGATGAGTGATTTATGGTTAATTTAATTGTAGTTTATTATTAAACAATGAAACTACAAGTGTTAAATGCCCAATTAAATGTTATTAATGGAGCTTTGGTAACTTAACAGGAAGTGGACCACTTACACCTATACCCTTGGGTCGGTTCTGGCTTCACACAATTAAAAGTTGCGGGTTGTGAGATGTAGTACTGGTTCAGTGGTTAGAATATAAATCCAGAGTCTACGTCCTGTAGTTTAGTATAAGCTGGAGACAGATGGACAGACAACCAGGAACCTGTTTCTGTTTTACTCTGATGTCCACATCAAGTCATACCTGTCCTCCTCATAGTTCTGTTGAAGGTGTGGCAGGGCTGTAGCGATGGAGGAGGAGTTCAACGTTTCTCGGTTGGTCCGGCAAACAGCTGCTTCTCTGTGTAGAACTTTGCTCTTCTGGGGGATTTTTCTAGCATAGAAGTCAGGTTAAAGATTGAAAGTCTTTATTGTCTTCATGTGGTGATATTTATAGAGCAACAGCAGAAACACTTGCTGTTGGATCTCGTTTTTCCATCCAGCCACAAAAACAGCCCGGGAATGTTTATTAATCACTGCATGGCGTCCTGTTTTAATAATGAGAGGTGTGTACCAGTAAGAGAAAGAGAAACCAGCTCAGTCAGACGGTTTACCTGCTGGGAATAACTGTGGTTTAGGCTTTTCTGCCACAACAATGTGTCTCTGCTCTGTTTTCCAGAATGTGATGGAGCAGTTCAACCCAGCTCTGAGGAACCTGGTCAACCTTGGGAAGAGCTATGAGAAGTCTGTCTCAGGTACCGTCAGTTGTCACATTGGCAGCTGTAGATGTCTCTGCTGCACCTCTGTGATGACGGGGGATTATTTTGGTATCTTTTCAGAGTCAAACTGTCTCTTTTCTCTTGCAGCAATGACTCTTGCTGGAAAAGCCTATTTCACTGCTGTGTCAAAGATAGGAGAGAACGCTATTGTGTCTCCTATCTCCAGGGAGCTCGGTGAGTTTTGAGGTCCAGTTTCAGGTTGCCTGCATTAAAGGAAATGTTTGATTGTCTTGACACTGCAGCTCTTTCAGATTAACTGGACTTTCAGGAACGGGACTGCCTCCTTTCCTCATGTTCACGTCTGCATGTAAGGCTAGATGTACATCTTCAGTGTAGACGTTCCCTCTGAGATCAGCAGGGCAGCGATGATTCATCTGGTTGGGGGAAATATTTTTAACGAGCTCAAACATCAGCTTTCAGCTTTCTGCCGGCTCTTACATATTTATTATTTAACGGCTCCATCCGTTAAATCCGGCACCAAACCCGACATTCCAACACCTTTCCTGCATCACACGATGCCTACTCGCTTGCGAAGTAATCACGTCGCCTTGAGGTTATCCACATTCTCTGACACAACGGCCTCGAACCATCCATCTATAGTTTTCAGCCACCTCCAGAACTCTTTTAATCCAAACAGTTTCTGCTCTACAGAAGGTCATAGTTGGTACATATAGTGACGCTCAGTCAAAACCTGCTGCATGATGGGTCGTGGACACTCACAATATGGATTCTCGGAACCAGACCAGAACTGTACCAGTCAGGTTGGGTTTCTTGCCAAGCAGATTGCTTCTTAAAATGTATGAAATGGCCCAAGTCAGAGAATCAATGCAGATAATGGAAGCTTTTTGAACCAGAGGGGGTGTTTCGACCCAGCCTCCACAAACATCTGCTAATAACAATAACCGACCCGTTTCAGCTGAGTCGGTGCAGAAATTCATTAGCATTCAGAGCCCAACTGAAGTGCAGCAGCCTGTTTTCTCCTGTCCTATGAATGAGTCATCACCAATTATTGGATCTGTGATCAAATTTAGAGCTGGCTTGCTGTTTCCAAAATCAGAACCGTGTACCGCTCATGCCGGTACCGCCTGCTTTGCTTCATGTGTGGGCTCTATGAGTGGATCTCAGATTGAAAATAAGCCCAGCTCTATATTCTCTGCATTAACTGAAGGATTGGCCTGTTTGGTCTAAAGTGAGCGACCAGGATCTGACATTAGATTCTTCTGAAATCTGAGGAGAAATGCAAAGAAAGCAGGAAGGAGGTACTGAACATGAAACTACCGGACCTTGTAATAGTATTTACCTCCACAGAACCTTTCCAGATTCTCACATTGCAAACACAGACATGAGTGTATTTTATGAAAGGGTGGGTGACTGTGGTGTAAAGTGCTTTGGCGTCGTCACACTTCATAAAGCTCGATACAATTACAGGTTCATGGTCCATGTTTGTGTAGACGCTAAGAGAAAGTCCACCTTGCTCCAAATGAGCCAAACAAAGAATACAATTTGTATTTGGATGTATTTAAAATGACTGTGTGTGTCTGCCATTAAAAGCCTTATGGGGAGAAGAGACATTCCTTCCAGTGTTGTTACGAAACGCCGATCAGGTTTGCTCAGCCACACCCTGCAGTGAACAATGGCCGTGTTCGTGTGCTGCATGACATGTTTTCTTTGTGTGTGATAGTGTTTCTGAACCCTGGTTCTCAGGGCCCACCGTCCTCCATGTTTTAGAAGTTTCTTCTGCAGCAAACCTGATTGATGTTATTTCATTACTCCCTCAGGGAGCCCCTCAAGTTCTGCAGAAACCTGTTAATCACCCATTCATTTAAATCAGGTGTGTGGCCTACAACATGCAGGACCAGGGTGGAGGGAACCCTGCTGTAGTGTTAACATCTGACATGTCCCTGATGGCAGCTTCAAAACTAAATATTCAGTCGGATCAAATCAGATTAAACAACGGGGAAAGTTTTTTTGGTGAGAACAAAATCATCTTTGTGACGTTCTCCTGGTCCATGACCTCGCCCATTGAAGCCATAGTGATCCACTTCATCTCCTGTTCATCAGTGAGCCCGCCGTTCAGTCTCTGCTTCTTACTGCAGGTATACAGCGGTTTCTTATGACCCCCACCCACATTGCTCATCCGGCCCTTCTCTAAAAGTGGGAGGTCTTTATGCTCGGGCTGTCAGGTATGACCGACCAGGTACGTTGTTGAGCAGCTCAGAGGATTTGTATTCTGCTGAAGCAACACATTGTTTTTCTTTCTTTGTCTCCATGAATCGTTCAGAGCATGACAAAGGCTGCCAGGTAGGCTGTTTGCAGGAAGCCAGTTGAGGCATTAGCTTAGCCTCTGCTCCAGTTTTCCAGACGGC
Source organism: Crenichthys baileyi (assembly GCA_036173005.1). NCBI lineage: Eukaryota > Metazoa > Chordata > Actinopteri > Cyprinodontiformes > Goodeidae > Crenichthys > Crenichthys baileyi. Next base: position 169,713 of record JAHHUM010002634.1, read on the forward strand.
TACCATGATTGAGATGAAAGTCGTATTTTATCTGGTGGAAACGGCCTCTCAGCAGCTGCTGCGGAGACCAGAGCTGTGACTCTGTTGCTCTGATCTTCAATTGGTTGTATTTCCACCATCCTCTGCATGTATCGGCACCCCTGGTAAAAATGTTTTCTCCCAGCAACATCATCTCACACTCGCAAAGTTAGAAGAAACAAAAACTTAATTTATTCAGTGTGAAAAATTCCCTCATGAATAAATAAGTTTTCAACAAAGTCACTGGTGCTGCAATCATTGACCCGCGGCCAAGAATCCATGGAAAGAGAGTCTAATAGGCCTGGGCTGGTATGGGGAGAAATGGTGCCGTTTCATTGGATCATGTCACCTACGCAACAAAATTGTAAAGTCCCACTGCAGCCAAAATAACATCCTTAAATTTTGACTCATATATTTATTATTTAAACATGGATTGAAGCAAAATAAAACTGAAACATCTGTTAAAATAAGTCATCATTTTCATATAAATCCCTTTTGCTGCTCTGTCCTCTGTTTATAGAGTTACAGAAGCATAAGCCGCTGTTGCTGGGTCGGTAGTGACTCCAGCTGGCTACTCAGTCAGCTACTTCACTGACAAGCTCCTAGCTTACTGTTGTTTAAAGTGCTTTCTTATTAAGGAGGATGATGGCGCTGCTTTAGTTCCCAAACCATGGCTGCATTTTAGTGTGACCAGACACATTTCCAATTTACCTTTCTTTTAAGCAAGGGAAATGTATAGCCATCAGCCAGGCAGTGTGCAGCAGTTGGTGGGGTAGGGGCAGTACTGTGTTCCATACAGCTGGAGATCACGCTGATGTTGGACTTGAAGTCACAGGAGCTGTATGCAGGAGAATGTGAGGCTTTGAAGCTGTTTGGTATAAATTAATGCAGCTAACTGGCTGAAGAGTGTAGAATCGTGTCACAATATATGGTTGGGGTTACCTAACACTATGTAACATATATCTGTATGACTCGATAATAAAACTGAAGAACTGAAGTTTGATGTCAACGGCAATTTTAAAAATACAGTAATAAGTTAGTTCACCCCCACATTTATTCCCTCAGATCAGTCTGAGGCCTTCAGAGAGAAGATTGGAGCAGCTTCTGAGTCTGGTCAGGGATTTAAAGAGGTCTCGGATCTGAAAGCAGCCGTTCCACTGTATGGACAATGGTCTACAGGTGGAGGCCTGCTGACCTTCTGGCCTCCTCTACATTGGTTGTTAGGAACTGTCGATCTAGAGGCCATAGACTCCACTGGGAGTTTCTACTGAACTCTGCAAAGCAACAAAGACTTCTATCTGCAGTTTTAAACCCCAGCCATATGTCTGGGTAGGAACTGTTTTGTAAAGACCTGCAGGAGGATGGCTTTGGTTCTCCAAGTCTGCAGAGGTCAGTCACTTGTGACGACTCGATGCTCCTCCACTTCAGACCTGGATTCTGCTCCAGTACATTGGGGGTTTAACCCTACAGAAACCAAGAACTCAAACGTTCATAGATGATCTTCAGATTGTTTCATGTGAAGCCAGGAAGAACTGGCTATTATTTAGTATTAAATGGTGTCCATGGTAAAAGTAAGTGCATCCTCATCCAGTTCAGGTTATTTGTAGGAAATGGGCGTAAGTTGGGATGCACTTCCCTCAGTATAATCTTGACCATTGGCAAACGGACATCATCTAAATGCTTTTATATATAAAACTGAAATTTAACCATTATAACATTCATTTTTACAGTTTTGTCATTTTATTTCTTGCTTTCATTCTGATTCTTGGACTTAAAGTATAGAAAATGTTGCTTCTTGTGCAGAATATTGTATCCAGCTGATTTCAGCTGCTTCATTAGTCAGGGTATCTGCTCAGTTAGCCAGCCTTGTCGTTGATCAGCTGTAGCTTTAACACATCGTTGCCTTTATAACAGCCTCGTGATGACATCGTTTTTATTTATTTTTCAAAAATCTATTTTAACCTGTTGCTCATAAGGATGTCCAAAGGCTGATGAGCCACCGGGTCACTCCTGGTCCTGTGACTTCATTCTAATAATATGAAGCTTTGGAAGCACCCAGAAAGTCACCTTACACTCAGTCACATTATGATCTTATTTGATCTTGACTCATAGAGGACTAGCCCATGTTTTATCAGATGCTAACAACAAGAGAGCAAACCAATAATTTGGTCAAAGTTCAGATCCAACTGATATGAGGTTCTGAGCATGTGCCAACAGGTCGGTTCCTTCTTCATCAGAACCCAGGAGGTGGGATTTGTTCTGGCATTCCCATCTCATAAAAGCTGTCCAGAATGTAAAAGGCGTTGGTCGCTCTTCCTCTTATAAAACTCCTATAAAAGATTCATTCAGTTCAGCCGGATACGCAAATTCCTGACCTTACCCGTCTTTAAAAAGCAAGCGTGGAGGTTTGAAGTTTATTTTCTGAGAGAACATCTCGTTTATAGTAGTTCACTCATGGATGGTGCTGCTCATCCTGAATCACTGGTTGAATCAGGAACGTTGCAGTTTTTCACAGTGATCATATCTCCAGCATGTTTCAGTGTGGCTGATAAAAACATCTGAGCATAACTTCTGAGATCTTTATAAGGAAACTAGATTATCTTGGTTCTTAATATGAAAACAAAATCAAACAGGCGTGGATGGAGATAAGTTCGTTGTTCTGTAACTGATGAAGGAGCTTCTTGTTCTGAAGGTGGAGAGAAAGATTGGGTCAAATCATCTTAACACCATTTAATGAGTTTCTCCTTCAGGTAGGTTTTCACACCTTGTTCACCCTAAAGGTGAAACCAGCAGCTGCACAATGGCCTCTTTGACCCCCCCAACCCCCCCCCCCCCCAAGCCTTCCTCAGCACCCTATCCCACCCCACCCCTCTCCACCCATGCTGTCTGCTGTTGACCCCTGCTCCAGTACAAAGGCAGCATTTACCAGTATGTTCTGGTGACCTTCAGAGGCAATGTTGTTATAGACGGGCAGAACTGCAGCTCTGAATGTTCGGGTCATTAAAACCCGTTCACTCTGAGTCAGGTGTTGGGTCCAGTCTGCTGACATGGGCCCAAACATGCCTCTCGCCCTTTTCAGTGAACACTGACTCAGTCACATGTGGAGATATGATACACTGTAAAAAAAAAAGGCTAAAGCTAAATAACTTTTTCCACATCATGCACTGTTAAACCAAACCGTTAGATTCAACCAATAAAATAGAATCATTTTTACCTAATTAATATTTGAGTAAAAATGTTAACTAGAAGACAATTAAGTAAAAACTTAACTGTAGATCATTTATTCGTTTATATTTAATTATTCGACTAAAACAAAGAAACGTGCTTGATTAACAACAGGATAATGGTTTGCATGGAGCCTCGCCTCTCGCTTCCCCAAAAAGCCCATAATCCCAACAGCTCCTGTAGCAACATCAGTGCTCTTAGCGGCGAATATTGGCCCGGTCCTCAGAACCGTAGGACACTGGTTCTGTGTGGAGTACACTGAGTTCAGCACCCATGAAACAAATTTTTCTTGCCAGTTTTTGCAGTCTCAGCTATATCCTGTTTTAATCGGCCCATTAAGAGTTTCTGCAGCTCTACTGCATCACGCAGGTGATTCCGGCTTGTGTTTGCATGTTGCTGCTGCAGACCGGCAGGTGGGAGCGTCCTGCAGCCTCCACCTGAGCAGTGCTGCACCGCCAGAACACTGATTCAGTTCCTCTGCTTTTCTTTCTCTCATGACTGGATGCTGTCTGACTGAAGAGATCACATCAAGATGAAGCAACTTTTGTTCCCAAACCGGACTGGGGGACTTAATTTTAATAATCACGTCTAACGTGTCTTAGGTTGCCAGTTAGAAATCTATAGGTTTGTCTGAGTGGACTGATCAGATCTTTTTGGATCAAGAACTAAGGGAGAAGTTGCTCCAATGTCCAGCAGTGTTGCTGGGTCGGTCTCACAGAATAATCAGCATCGTTGGACACTTGTTGCTGATGTTGGATTCGAGCTCAGATCATTTTTTAAGGCTCATCATCAGGCTGTCGCTGTTTAACTGCTAGGAGTTGGAGAAGAAAATTATTCTCCTTTCCTGTGAATACAGACCATAATAAGCAACAGCCAGAGGCCTGTTAGATTAGCTAGGTTTAAAGCTCTCAGGTTACAGGAAATTAGCTGAAAACTAAAAGTTGTTGGTGATTTCTTGTAGGTGGTGTTTTGATGGAGATCGCAGAAAGCCACAGGAAGCTCCACAGTGAACTGGAGGAAAATGTAAGTAGCTTTGAAATCACGTTTTCAAAATTTAAAGTAATGTTTTAGTAAAAATGAATGTTTGTGTAGCCGTCTGCTGGTTTCCATTATTGGGTTAGAAAAGGTTACTTTTAATGAGATGCTAGAGAAGGTGATGGAGTGACCTGACATTTCTCCACTCTTGAACATAGAGTGGCTCAGCGCTGCCCCTCTCCCACCTATTGCTGCTCAGCTGGCTGTTACTCTTACATTAGAAGGAGCAGAAAAGTAACATTTTAGCTGCAAAAAGCAGTTAAACTGCATTTAGCAGCTGTTTATTTTAACCTTGACTTAAGTCTGTGTGAAAAACTTATTGATAAGGTAATTGCAATTATGTGAACTTAGCAGCCGTAAGAATCGTCTTTTCTGTTTTGGAATTAAAACATTTACGTTTTTTGATCAGTCAAAAAATTTTAAACTAGACATAAAATCCAGTCTGGATTCCTTAAAAACGGCGTAATAGCCCTTTAGTTCAACTAATGGGGAGGTCTGAAGCATCTCCTGCAGTGAGATCTTCTTACACCCAGAGAGGCCACCACCACTGAATAAAGTTAGCTTCCAGCAGGTGTTGGAGAACAGATTAACGTGCCAATCATCTGGTGAAGACGAATGATAAAAGGGAACTTTTCCACACCTTTTGCAGCTGAAGACATCTGTTAAAGCTGCAGGAATCTCAGCTTCTCCTGTGGACGATTGTTCTAGTTATCTGATTCAGGAACTCGGGAGAAAAACACACAGTTATAGAAAGTGCTGCTGGTAAAATTCACATGACTCAGTTCAACCTGAAAGATCATATCACAAGACAAAGAATCACGTTGAAGCTTTTTAACTGAATGCTTTAGTCATTCTGCTTTCAGCAGTTCAATGGTTGCTGCTCTGAACTATGTGACCCAGTTTACGCATCATTGCTTGTTTTAAACCTCAGTGATGATTTGGACACATTGATGTTTTTTATGCTTCACTCTGTTTGTCTCTGAAGTCTGAATCTGGACGTAGAAAGACGTGAAGTCCAGGTTGAGTGTTGCGGGAGCAAGTCGGACAACCTGCGGCTCCTTTCTGACCCGACTAACTACTGTTAGCTTTACAAGGCAACACCTGAAAAGCCTTAAAGAGACATGCTCACAAAGCCATGCTGTGCTAAATGCTCCACTGGTTCCATGCAGACCAGCAGCAGCGCAAACTAAGTTTATTCATGCTATATGCAGCCATATTGGATCAGGAAGCTCAGGGACCTTCAGCGGGCGTCCGGTTGATTTACAGACTGTCCGACATAACAAAACAAGCTGAAGTCCTTGGAGGTGAGAGATGACATGAACTTTTCTATCTTCAGTTCAAAAGCTTTCACAGAGAGATTATTGCTGAGCTGGAGAAGAAGACGGATATGGATGTAAAGTACATGACTGTAAGTGTCACCATGTACAGTACAACTCTGACTTTTTGACTTTAGCTCCTCACGTCTGAGGAACATTTCTGTCCAACATGTGTCCACAGGCTACCTTCAAGCGCTACCAAACAGATTATAAACTGAAGCAGGAGTCTCTGGACCGCTCCCAGACAGACCTGAAGAAGCTCCGGAGGAAAGGTCATACAAAGCACTCATCAAAGTACGACCTGAAGGAGAACGAGGTGAGACTTTTACATTTTTCATTACCTGTAGAATCTGCTGCTTTGAGCTTCAAACGTGGTTCTGATGAAAACTTGAACCATTAAGATATGATGCCTGTGAACGGATCGAGACAGGACCTCGGTCACACTCTGGTCCAACACATGGAGGAGGTGGTTGTTGGGATTTTGAACTTCCAGATTTATTTTCCAGTCTTGTTTTAACATGACCAGAGTGCATCATTGTTGAGAGACATCTGGAACCTGTTAGATGATGAGATCGATTGGTCGGGACGATCGATGGTTCTAGATTCAACCAGTGGATTTTCTACATAATCGGTCTTAAAATCTGGGAAAGTATTAAATTGGTTTTAGATAGTTTCCAGCCCAGAATAGAATAATTTGTATTACAAGACATTAATTGCTGTCCCAGTCACTAAATGTCTGAATATCCGTCCATCCGGTTCTTTTCCAGGAACTCCATATGAAGCCAGATTTGCTGCATATTCATTCAGAGCTTTAGTCCAAAACTGGCCAAGAAGTTGACTGAGAAACCAGGATATTTCAGTCTTTTAATATAAAATGTGTGTCAGTGTTATCTCATATCTCTTCTGTATTACTTTTCTTTACTCAGAAGTTCAAATATCCAAGTTTAGGGTTGGGAAATTTAAGAGAAGTCCCCTAAAGTTGGTATTCCAAGTGGGAAAGTTTCCCACAAATCCTGACCTCAAAATCCAGGATGAGAACCTGACATAAACTGTGATGGTTGCAGTAAAAACTCTTAATCTGTTCTTCTTTCTGTCTGAATAAATCTTTCTGGCATGGTCAACATGTTGCTGCAGTGTTTAGAAGGACAACATGCAGAAAAATACTTTGTTCTTAGCTTGGACCGTTAATATTAGCTGAACCAATCAATAAACATCTCAATTAGAACCTTCCGCTGGTTTTAAACTAGGAATTGGATCCTAGTTTAGTTGGATTTGAACTTTATTTCTGATCAGCGAGCTCATCTTTTACCTTCAGGTACTGTAGAACAGTTATTTACAAGCAGATGAACAGAAATGTTCTGATAAAACCCAATCTCAGAAATCACACATAGCTGATCTGAGAACAAAGGTCTACAAACACAACTTGAAGGCTTTCCTGCCGCATGTTGACATTACTGTGTTTTACGCTGTTCAGTGACCCGTATTGGTTAACGGGTATAATTCCTCAGGTTCCACACTGTTTACACGCAGCTCTGTCGATGTGTTGATCAGTGTGTAGGGAGACGAAGAGAGGAATGGCTGTTTTCACGGTCTCGCTGCGATGATTGATGCTGGGTTTTCACACTTCACTGCTCTCTGCTTCAAAACAACCAGTCTGGGTTAGTTCTGGTAATCCAGTGGGGGCTCAAATATGGACCGATCCAGGTTTATTTAACGCCACGAAATACTGGGTCTGGTTCTCATTCCAAAAGATCAATAAAACAAACTAACAAAGAGTGGATTAACGATAATCCCCTAATCTCAAATTGCAAAAGTAAAGACTTCAGACTTGACCTAAACTCGTGCACCAAAGAGACTCGGACTCCATGTCTGTGAGTTTAGACTCATTAACAATCAGGTGAAAGTAGGTCAGTAAGTTTAAATGATTATTACTGCTGTAAATTACCACCTGTATACAGATAACTGGTTGTCATGGTAACCTGTCTGTGATGTTCTTATAGGTCAGTATATATTTATTGGAGCCCAGTAAATAATCCACAGATCTGACACCTGATCTGAGTTTTGCATATTCCAGCTGTGATTAATGCCTCATAACAATTGGTTCCTGTTTGCTGAGCTTCATAATAAAGATTTCATAGATGTCCCTCAAACTGAACTCATAACAAAGACACTTCCTGCTCTTCAACATAAATACTCCTGTCGTGTTTATTCAGAAAGTTGATCTTTTTCTATTCAACTTGCCAGAAGGTTTCAGTTGTCTATTATTTCTTCCAGGTGTTAAAGCTCATTTGGAGCAAATTGACACCTTTACAGAAGTCATCTTATTATCTGGGTGGAGGTCTGACCCTCTTTGTCAAGATGAGGTGAAACCAGAACCTTCTCTCTGTCACTCTTACCTTTTTATTAAAATGACGTTACCAGACTTCTAATAATCATGTGCAAGGTTTGAGTAAACTTGCAGTGATGAGTTCAGAGCTGCTGCTCGTCTCCTTCCTCTGGCTGAGAGTCGGGGCATTTGTTTGCAGTGAAAGTGGGAAATGAAGAGACTGGATTCAGCCTCAGAGAAAATGAGGTGAGCCAGTTGGTGGGAGTCTTTCGCTGATTGCTTGGAAACCGGCTGCTTTTCCATCACCATGACAATCTGAGGGTAATGGAAGAGGAGGAGGAGAAAAAACAGATGGGAGGAGGTCTGAGAAGCAGTTTTAAAGAGTTTGTTGCATGGTTCACTGGTTTATCCTCAATGTGAAGCTTAGAATGAATTCTTAGTGGGGAGGTGTACCTTCCAGCTTACTAATTGGGCCTTCTTTGGTCTAAGATTGGTCCAGAAGAGATCTAAATCTCCTCAGTGCCGTAAATTCATAAGTTCACCTCGATTAGTTGTTTTTGGGTCTCTCAGCACGGGAAAGCTGCAAACGCAGTCCCATAAGTAATGAATGGTTTTTCCAGTATAGAGCAATAAAATCAAAGATGAGGTCTTTTATTGGGACTGATAACGCAGCAGCTCTGAGCTTTAGACTGACTATAAATGCATGACAACAGGTCAGGAATCAGTTATGGATTTGAACAATAACAAAACGTGTGAAAAACTGGAAAACTAAACATTAATCAAAGCAAACAAAGATAAAGAAAATAAAATAAATGCAGGATAACATCCATGAAAAAATCAATTCCTGTCTATGACCTTCCTGCTGTCCTCTCAATCTCTGCAGTATTTGGAAACCATGTCATCCCGCCAGATGGACATGCAGAGGTTCATCGCTGAAGGCTGCAGAGAGGCCTTGCTGGAGGAGAAGAGGCGCTTCTGGTTCCTGGCAGAAAAGCACTGCATGTTCTCCTACCAACTCAGCAACTTCCACGAGAAGGTAAATGACAAAAGGAGACAAACATTTCATGCAGCCACATTTTGGCCTTTTAATTTTCCAAGTGTCTTTTCTGCTTTACAGGCCAAAGACATTCTGAGATGTAGGCTACCCATCTGGCAGGAAAAATGCAGCAACATCGACAAAGTCCCAGACACGGTTGCAACGATTATAGAGGGTTTGTCCACCGATCCAGAGCAATCGGCGCAGGTCGAACGTTTCAACAAGGTAAGAATGTATTAGTGAATTTGTTCTTCAGAACTATGCAGTATGAAGCTGTGGTGTATGATAGAAGACTTCAGGATGTTTAGCGGTACCACACACTCACCTTGGGTCTAATTCAATTCAATTCAGTTTATTTATATAGCGCCAATTCACAACACATGTCGTCTCAAGGCACGTCACGAAAGTCAGGTACATACATTCCAATTAATCCTAATCATTGAACAGTGCAGTCAGATTCAGTTATTTATTCAAATTGGATAAAAAGTTTTTCTATCTAAGGAAACCCAGCAGATTGCATCCAGTCAGTGACTTGCAGCATTCCCTCCTCCTGGATGAGCATGTAGAGACAGTGGACAGTCACTGGCGTTGACTTTGCAGCAATCCCTCATACTGAGCATGCATGTAGCGACAGTGGAGAGGAAAAACTCCCTTTTAACAGGAAGAAACCTCCAGCAGAACCAGGCTCAGTGTGAGCGGCCATCTGCCACGACCGACTGGGGGTTAGAGAGAACAGAGCAGAGACACAAAGAGAACAAAGAAGCACTGATCCAGGAGTACTTTCTATGGGAAGGAAATGTTAATGTTAATGGATGTAGCTCCTTTAGTCGTTTCACCTAGAAAGAAAGAACAAATAAACTCTGAGCCAGTTTTCAAGTTTAGAGTCTGAAAGAGAGCACATAGAGCTAATCACAGTAAAAGCTCAGTCAGTAGCCATGTCTAGGAGAGAGAAAGGGTTAAACACTGAAAGACAGGGCCATGTGGATCATCGGTAGAGGGTGAGAATTAAGTTGTTGCCAGCAGAAGCTCGGACGATTCCCCTCTCCAGAAAGGTGTCACAGGTAGACACAGAGTCAGGCCAGGTGTAGCTTCTAGGAAGAGAAAAGGGAGAGAACAAAGTTAAAAGCTGAGATAACAGCAAATGCAAAGTTGGAGAGTAGTGTGAGAATGTAGCGAAGAGGGTGAAAGTGGTCATTATGTCCTCCAGCAGCCTAAGCCTATAGCAGCAGAACTACAGAGATAGCTCAGGATAACCTAAGCCACTCTAACTATAAGCTTTATCAAAAAGGAAAGTTTTAAGCCTAGCCTTAAAAGTAGACAGGGTGTCCGCCTCACGGACTAAAACTGGGAGCTGGTTCCACAGGAGAGGAGCCTGATCACTAAAGGATCTGCCTCCCATTCTACTTCTAGAGACTCTAGGAACCACCAGTAAACCTGCAGTCTGAGAACGAAGTGCTCTGTTAGGAACATATGGAACAATCAGATCTCTGATGTATGATGGAGCTAGATCATTAAGGGCTTTATATGTGAGGAGGAGAATTTTAAATTCTATTCTGGATTTAACAGGGAGCCAATGAAGGGAAGCTAAAGTAGGGGAAATATGATCTCTCTTTTTAATTTTCACCAGAACTCTTGCTGCAGCATTTTGAATCAGCTGAAGGCTTTTAACTGCATTTTGTGGACATCCTGATAGTAAAGAGTTACAATAGTCCAGCCTTGAAGTAACAAATGCATGGACTAGTTTTTCAGCATCACTCCTGGACAGGATATTTCTAATTTTGGCAATGTTCCGGAGATGAAAGAAAGAAATCCTAGAAACCTGTTTAATATGGGATTTAAATGACATGTCCTGGTCAAAAATAACACCAAGGTTTTTTACTTTATTATCGGAGGTCAATTTAATGCCATCCAGGTTAAGTGATTGACTAAGCAGTTTCTTTTTTAAAGACTCCGGTCCAAAGACGACAACTTCTGTCTTGTCTGAATTTAGAAGCAGAAAATTTAAAGTCATCCAAGTTTTTATGTCTTCAAGACATGCTTGTAGTCTATCTAACTGGTTGGGCTCATCAGGATTTATGGATAAGTAAAGCTGAGTATCATCAGCGTAACAGTGAAAATTTATTCTATGCTGCCTGATAATTTTACCTATTGGAAGCATATATATAGTAAAGAGAATTGGCCCAAGTACTGAACCCTGTGGTACTCCACAATTAACCCTGGAGTTTAAAGATGATTTATCATTTACATGAACAAACTGGAATCTGTCAGACAAATAAGATTTAAACCAGCCTAGCGCTGTTCCCCTGATCCCTACAGCATATTCCAGCCTTTCTAAGAGAATATTATGATCGACTGTATCAAATGCAGCACTGAGATCCAACAGAACCAGTACAGACACAAGTCCATTATCTGAGGCAATAAGAGTATCATTAGTGACTTTCAGCAGAGCTGTTTCAGTGCTATGATGAGCTCTGAAACCTGACTGAAATTCTTGAAACAGGTCATTGCTGTGTAAATGCTCACACATTTGATTAGCAACTATTTTCTCAAGAATTTTAGATAAGAATGGAAGATTGGATATCGGTCTGTAATTTATTAATTCACCTCGATCAAGCGAAGGTTTCTTAAGCAAAGGTTTAATTACAGCTACCTTAAAAGCTTGTGGTACATATCCATTTACTAAGGATAGATTAATCATATCTAAAATGGGGCTGGTAATCAGAGGGAACACTTCCTTAAATAATTTGGTTGGGATTGGGTCTAACATACAAGTTGAAGGTTTAGATGAATGCTAATATTTCTGATAACTCAGGAAGCTCCACAGGATCAAAACAGTCCAAACACAGATCAGGTTCTACAGTTACTTCCAATGTTGTGTCACTTGTTGAGGATGAAGTAATCATCTTCGGGAGTATGTCAAAGATTTTCTTCTTAATAGAATCAATTTTATTTTGGAAGAATCCCATAAAGTCATGACTGCTGAGAGCTAAGGGAATGGATGGCTCAACAGAGCTATGACTCTGTGTAAGTTTAGCAACTGTACTAAAGAGAAACCTAGGATTATTCTTGTTCTCTTCTATTAAGGATGAGAAATAAGCTGTTCTAGCTTGGTGAAGTGTCTTTTTATACAACAGTAGGCTATTTTTCCAGATTAAGTAGGAATCCTCTAGGTGTGTAGAGCGCCATTTTCTCTCCAGTTTTCTAACATTGTGCTTTAAAGTACGCAGCTCTGAATTAAAAAACAGGGTTGGGTTATAGGTTGGAACAGATGGCCAAGCTACCTAAGCTGACTCTTCTTGGTGTTGAGGAGCAGGGTCTCTACTCCGAGCTCCTTCGGAATGGCCGAGCTCCTCACCATATCTCTAAGGAAGTGCCCAGCCACCCAGCAGAGGAAGCTAATTTCAGCCTCTTGTATCGAAGATCTTGATCTTTCGGTCATGACCCAAAGTTCATGCCAATTTGTGAGGTTAGGAACATAGACCGACCAGTAAAAGGATAATCATGCCTTTTTAGCCTAGCTGTTTCTTCACCACAACGGACCAGCGCAGCGTCCTCATTACTGTGGCGGCCGCACTGATCCGTCTGTCGATCTCTCGCTCCATTCTCCCTGCACTTGTGCACAACAAGACCCAGAGATACTTGAAGTCCTCCACTTGAGGCAGGAGCTCTCCTCCAACATGAAGACGACAAGCCAAACATGATTGGATATATCTCAAACACCTGAAGTTGTCTTTCTTCGAGAAAAAACCAAGATGGCGCCGACGATGGCAGCCTCGGAGCTTCGCTCTCTCTTTGTTTTTGTAGTTTGTGTGTTTATATGTTTTTCGAGCCACAGTACTGTGGTCTCGGGCCACAATTCGGTGGTCTCATTCAGTAGAGAGGAACTTCTCAACATCAGAGAGTCCTCTTTTGGGTTTTTTTCACATCCTTCATTGATCTGAGGTTCACTGAGCTTCTGGCAAGCGGAGCGGCGGCACTCTACGGGATACTGCGCCGGAAGCGTCGGAGGGGAAAGCGTGCTGGCGCCCTGGTAAAGCTCCGCAAAAGAGGACTTTGTACACCACTTCCTTCGATACATCTGGCAAATGTCCGCTCTCTAAGCAACAAGATGGACGAGCTACTTCTTCTCACCGGTAAAAACTCGGACCTCCGCAGATCAGCGGTTCTCAGCTTCACCGAGACATGGCTGAGTGACAACATCCTGGACCGCGCACTGCTGATACCGGACTTCCAGCTGTTCAGAGCGTATCGCAGCGCGGAGCTATCAGGGAAGAAGCGAGGAGGCGGAATCTGCTTTTATATAAACGAAGCTTGGTGCAGAGACATAAAAGTGCTGGGGAAAACATGTAGTCCGGATCTGGAGTCATTTTCCATAATCTGTAAACCGTTTTACTCACCGAGAGAGTTTTCCTCGTTCATAATAATCGGCTCATATTTTCCTTCGCATGGCTGCACTTCTGCCGCGGAAAAACTTCTTGCTGAGCTGATTACAGACGTGGAGAAAAAACACCCTGACTCTTTCATCATAATACTGGGAGATTTTAACAGTGCAGATCTCTCTAATGAGCTCCCAAAATACAGACAGCATATTAAGTGTCCCACCAGAGACAAAAACACACTGGACCACTGTTACACAGCTTTTAAGGACTCATATCATGCTGTTACCAGGGCTGCTCTGGGACTTTCGGATCATTGCCTTATCCACCTCATCCCAACTTACAGACAGAAACTAAGAGCTTCCAAACCCACGGTTCACACTGTTAAAAAGTGGACTGAGGAATCGAAGCAGATGCTACAGGTCTGCTTTGAATGCACAGACTGGACTGTTTTTGAAACCTCAGCCACTGACTAAACGAACTAACTGATGTGGTGACATCATACATCAGTTTCTGTGAGAACATGTGTGTGCAGACCAAGACCTTCTGCACCTTTGGGAACAACAAGCCATGGTTTACTCCACACCTCAGGAATCTGCGCAGGGACAAGGAAGAAGCTCACAGCAGTGGAGATTGGGCGCGGTACAGGCAGGCCAGGAACAGACTAACAAAGGAGATCAAGGCAGCCAAGAGAAGCTACAGTGAGAAGCTGAAAAACAGCCTTTCTACTGGTGACACTTCGGCTGTATGAACGGTTCTGAGAAACCTGACTGCCTACAGAAGCCCCACCACCCTTCCTGAACAAAGTCCTCGCCTGGCTAACCGTCTGAAGGGCTTTTACTGCAGACATGACAAGAAGCCATTCACACCTCAAACCAACTCCTCCACATCCCATTCAGGAACAAATTCGACCAGTAAAGCAACCAACCCCCTACCTTCAGATCCCCTGCCTGCACTAAAGATCTCTGAGGAAGATGTAAATAGGCTCTTTCAGCGCATGAAAACAAAGAAAGCTGAAGGACCTGATAACGTCTCCCCATCATGCCTGAAAGCCCGTGCAAATCAACTCACTCCAATCTTCACCCGGATCTTCAACAAGTCACTGGAGAAGTATGAGGTCCCCTCCTGCTTCAAACGATCCACCATCATCCCAGTGCCCAAGAAACCCACCATCCTAGGATTAAATGACTACAGGCCTGTAGCCCTGACGTCTGTGGTCATGAAATCCTTTGAGCGGCTGGTGTTGAAGCACCTGAAAGACATCACAGGCCCTCTACTGGACGCCCTGCAGTTTGCTCACCGAGCAAACAGGTCGGCAGATGATGCTGTTAACTTGGGTCTACACTTCATCCTGCAACACCTCGACCGCCCAGGGACCTATGCCAGGATCCTGTTTGGGGGACTTCAGCTCGGCCTTCAACACCATCATACCAGACATCCTCCACCAGAAGCTCACCCAGCTCAACGTCCCAGCCTCCACCTGTCAGTGGATCAACAGCTTCCTGACAGACCGACAGCAGCAGGTGAGACTGGGGAGCATCTTCTCCCGAACCAGATCAATAAGTACTGGGGCCCCCCAGGGGTGTGTTCTATCCCCACTCCTCTTCTCCCTGTACACAAATGACTGCACCTCAGCAGACTCGTCCGTGAAACTCCTGAAGTTTTGCAGATGACACCACTGTCATTGGACTGATCCCAAGACGGTGATGAGTCTGCATACAGACAGGAGGTGGATCGCCTGATACACTGGGGTAGTCAGAACTGCCTGGAGCTAAACCCCATCAAGACTGTGGAAATGGTGGTGGACTTTCGAAAAACACCACCCCATACACCCCCCTCACCATCCTCAAAAAACACGTGTCGGCTGTGGACCACTTCAGGATCCTTTGGAACCACCATCTCTGAGGACCTGAGATGGTCTTCACACATAGACACTGTTCGAAAGAAGGCCCAGCAGAGACTGTACTTCCTGAGGCAACTCAAGAAGTACAACCTTCCACAGGAGCTGCTGGTCATCTTCTACACTGCCATCATTCAGTCTGTCCTGTTTTCATCCATCTCATGGGGTTTTTGGTTCATCCACAAAACAGGACAGGTCCAGACTGCAACGAATAATCGGGGACTGCAGAGAGAATCATCAGGGGCTGACCTTCCCTCCATCCAGGACTTATACAGGTCTAGGGTCAGGAAAAGAGCTGCTAAAATCTCTGCAGACCCCACACACCCTGCACATAAACTGTTTAGAGTTCTGCCTTCAGGCCGACGCTACAGAGCGCTGTTCACTAAAACCAGCCGCCAAAGAGACAGTTTCTTCCCCCAGGCTGTTTCTCTGTTGAACATTCAATAGAGTACCAAACAACAGCATACAGATGTTGCAAATGCACCTTTTTATTTATTTATATATGTGTATATTGTACATTGTAGATATGTATATTCTGTAATGCAAAAAGAAAGAGCAAAGTGTACCGGAGTCAAATTCCTTGTTTGTATGTACAAACTTGGCAATAAAGCTGATTCTGATTCTTGTGCGCTAGGCTAACAGCCTTCTTTCAGCTTGTTGATTGATCTTGTCCAGCAACAAGTAGGAGAGGGGGTATAGTGCTTCTTTATGCTTCAACAAGCCGGAGAAAAGTCCAGATATAACAGCACTTTTACGGTCATCAGAAGGCCTTGAAAACCGTATTAACGCTAGGCCAGACGAACAGAGGTAGCGCTAGCTTGTGCTAACACAAGGCCTAATGTTAGCTTAAATAAGTGAACTCATTGTTTAGCGTAGATTACCAAAACCCAGCGACAATGACGTTATGATACATGATAATTTTAGCATTTCTTCTTTCATTCTGTGGAAAAGCTTCAGTTTGATCAGGTGGTTGTGTAATTAAAAATGACCGCCGCCTAGTCTCCTCTCTAACCCAACAAACTGGGTCAGTACCTTTTGGTTAAAACTCCCCTGCCTTGGTTCTAACAGCTCAAACCAGCGTTTGGGTTTTCAGTTTGTGAACTTCCTGTTAAGTTCATCATCATTCTGTTGTCACTCGTAATGAATTATGTTTGTGCTTTTGTCCTGTATTAAAGTCCACCTTAGTGTGTTGGAGGAAGTTAGTTACTCTCATAGTGGATTAAATTATTGCTCTGAAATGTCTGGATCATGAGGTTATCTGACCTAAATGTCACAAGCTGGTGTTATTCATGTTCCCTTGGACTAATTATCACCTCCTCAGAACAACATGGGGTCTTTGATGCCTCCTCCTGCACCACCACTCAAGATCAGTCCGCTGGCCAACATGTTTAACCCTGAGCCCAGAACTTCACTGAGCACCTCTTCAGACCTCAGCTCAGGTACCCCACAGCTGCTCAGAAACACTCATATTGATTCAGCGCCTAGACACGACTCAGCCAACTCAATCATCTGGCAAGCAGTGAAAGCACTGCTGCTCAGGTTTGTCAGATCCTCCAGAAATGTCTAACTGTTCATTTATCGTCCATCCTACAGACCAGGGCAGCCTAGAGGAGGGAAATCTGTCCAGGTCCGCATCCGTGTCATCTGGTCTCAATGTTGGGAGGAAGTCCAGGGTAAAGACCATCTTCCCCCACACGGCAGGCAACAACAACACTCTCCTCAGCTTTGATCAGGGCGATATCATCACCCTGCTGATCCATGAGGAGAAGGATGGGTGGCTGTATGGAGAGCTGGAGAAGACACAGCAGTGAGTGCTTTATGTCTGCACTGATGTTGTTAGATGGTTTCATAAAGATTCCAAGGTCATCATCTCTGATCTCTAACTTAACAACCTCCGTGGATCGCTGCTATTAGCAACCTGGTTCCAGTTTGCAGCATTTCCATCTTTTTCTGTTGCTGTTTTCTCACAATGAAAAACATGAATGAGAGAACCTTTTGTTGTGAATTTGACCCAAATTACGGTTCTGTAGAACCCAAACCAAATAAGAAACAAACAGAAGGCAGAATTTTAACCCAGTTCAATTAAAGTGATGAAGAACCAATTAACCACAGATGTCTTCTGAAGACTCTTTACAAGAGAACCCGGCCCGATCCATATCCAGTTCAGTTCATTTGGGCACATTCGGATCCAACCTGAACAGTGCTGTTAATACACCTCATCAGGCCAGCAGGTTAAGTCATATGAGGTCAGTTTTACTGAGCAAGCATGTGGGGACAGTGGAGAGGAGCCTCCAGCAGAACCAGGCTAAGAATGAGCAAACACTTGCTAAGTTGGACGGGGAGTTGAAAGGAAGGAGGCAACCATCTCATAGAAGTACTGGGACCAGAAGTACTTTCTATAGAACCAAAAACTGTTGATGCCAGCAACAGCTCAGGGGGTGACTTCAATTAATGAAAGAGATGCAGCTATACACAGAAGCACCGAGCCAGAAGTACTTTCTATGGGCAAGACTAATACAGAGCTTTCAAGGAGTTAATGGATTTGTTCTGTAAAGACCCACATCTCATCAGAATTAACAGAACCAAGGGAGTGTTCACAGAGTAAATGGTACCGATAGCTCTGTGGTTTCATCCGGGATAGAAATCGCTAACACAAAAGCATTGAACAAGGAGTACTTTCTATGGGAAAGATGTATGAAGAGATTGATATATGAAGAGGTTATAAAGGCAGCATCAGCTCCATCACTAACTTTGTCCAGGAAGGAGAAACTGCTAAAAGTGCAGAAGGTACTCCAATAGAATAGGAAGAGGTACAAAGAAAGTACGAAGAAGAGGGATGCAAAGACTTTGGGGTCTAAATTTAGTCCTGAATTGTTCAGTTTGGAACTGTGAACATGAATGAATTTAGTTCTGATCTTTCAACTGAACGTTGAGCTCCTTCTTGTTAAAGAGAAGTTGCACAACACTTGAAGGCCTTTGCTGGATGGATGGACCAGAAGTTCCTCCATCAAGCAGCTTCAAGGAAATTAATGACATGAAGTACTTACTTTATTTGTCCGACATGCACACTGAGCACATAGCCATTGGCCTCAAACGCTACCACTGTTTGTCCGGTTGCTGTTGTTCACTTCATACCAGTCAAAGGTCGTCTTGTTGGATCTGCGCAGCTGTCGACACACCCGCCAGGGGAGCATTTTGTTCCAAGAAGTATGCAGCAGCAGTGACACACAGGTCATTGTTCACATAGCTCAGGTGGCAGTACTAGTTTCTGCCTGTGTGTTTTAATATTTTGCTGTGCTAGAGCAGAGTATGCCAGGTATGTTTAAAGGACATGCTTTACTCACCTAGTGCTTCATTCCTCCTTCAGAAGCAAACTGAAATTTTCTTTCTGACTGAGGCCTTCTGGCTGTGCTTCAACATCAGCTCCACAGAAGGAGGAGCTAGATGGGATTCCTCCTTGGTTCTAACGCTACCCTATGTTAGCTGATGTAGCTACAGCAGCAACAGCCTTTAAACCGTGCTTCGATGAGTTTGTCCCCCTAGCAGGATGTTTCCTCTCCTGCTCTGGTGGTGTTAAGTGGCTGTTTGTGATGGAGGGATGTTAATGCAGTCAGTGCAGGTTTCTCCATCTCTGTACCATCTGTTTCCTAGCAACAAATCCAGCCTGTTGGTCTAAGCTATCGTTTTCTCCATACGTGACCTGATGAACAAAACTTCTGTTTGAGTTTTGTCCCCAGCAGCAGTTTACAAACATCTGCCTGCAGATCTCAGGCAGCTTTAGGGTTGCAGACATGATTTAGTTCTCCAGGTTCTGACCTAATGATAGAACCTCTAACCTGCATTGTTGGGATGTGTTTGTGTGTTATCAGGCATGGCTGGTTCCCCTCATCATACTGCCGGCCTCACACTGAACCAGTGATATTAAACAGGTACGGAAACATCGATGCATTTCTGGAAGCTGAGTCGGAGAAGTGTTGTTCTGCTGTTTGACGACGGAAATCTTTTTACATGTTCGATGTCTGCAGCAACCTGAGCACGCCGGTGAGGAGTCTGAGCGTGGCCAGTCTGCAGGAAGAGGAAGAGGAAGCCCAAGACTATGAGCCCGTTCTGCTGCCACCGCCAGACTACAGCGATGAAAGACCATCTAAAGCAGCTGTCCCGTCAACACCTTCATCTAAGAACACGGTCAGTACTGGAGATTGGACAAAACATTAACGGTAAATGGTAAATGGCTTCTACTTGTATAGCGTTTTATCAAGTCCCAAGAGACCCCAAAGTGCTTTACACTACAACCAGGTATCCACCCATTCACACTCTGACAGTGGTGAGCTACAATGTAGCTACAGCTGCCCAGGGACAGACTGACAGGTTATGCCGCCATATGCAGGCGCCACGGGGCCCTCTGACCACCATCAGTAGCCAAGACGGGTCAAGTGTCTTGCCCGAGGACACGACTGAGACATAGTGGGTGCTCGAACATAAAACAAATTAACAACACAAAGTAGAACCTTAGATTCTTGATTTCAATGTTACAAATAATAATCTGAAGCTCCGTCCAACTTTCCATCAACTCTGACCATCCTCCCTGCACTTATTGAAGAACAGCATTCCCTCAGCATGATCCTGCCACCACCATGTTTCACTGTGGGATGATTGGTTGCGGTTGATGCGTAGCATTTTCCATGCAGGTCAGGATGATCCGTTTTTTCCTCATCTGATCAGACCACCTTCTTTTACATGTTTGCAGTTTGGTTCAGCCTGTTTTAGAAAAACAGGACTTCATCGCTTTCTTTCCACCATGGCTTTCTTCTCACCCCTCTGTTTCTCAGATTAATGCTCTCCTTGTCCGGCTTGTCAGTTTAGGAGGACGTCCATGTCCTGGTAGGTCTGCAAGTGGTCCATCCTCTTTCCATGTTCAGATGATGGATTGATCCGACCTCTGGGAGATGTTCAAAGCTCGGGATATTGTTGTAGAACCTAACCCTGCTTTAAACTTCTCCAGAACATTCTCCCCGACCTGTCTGCTGTGTTCCTCGGTCTTCAGGATGTTGGTCGTTCTCTAATGTTCTCCAACAGAAACAGCCTGTCAAATAAAATCCCAGTAAAATCTATAAATGTTTGACGTTATATTAAGACAAAGTGTGAAAATCTTCATGGAGCATTAATAATTTAAAGGAAGCCATTTTATCATCTTCTTCGACGGGGCGTTGCTATAGATACTCTGACCCCTCCTCTCATGCATGGCCTCTTCTGCTGAGCTGTGTTACTTTCAGCCTACAAACACATCAGGCTTGGTCATCTGAAGGTTTATTTTTACACCAAACAAGTTTATTCTAGAAGCTTTAAAATGAAACATGCGAGTTGCAGATAGGTGGGATTGACACCTCCTTCCTGCTTGCAGAGAAACAATTTGCACCATAGCTGCCAATGCAGGAAGCGTCTCAGTTTGAACATTTCTAGAGGTTGTCACCATGTGTCCTAGACTGAAGAAGGCCCTGTTTCCTGATGTATGACATAGCTGAATGTTCATACACACGCCACGCCCACGCCACACCATGCCAGCACACAGGTTGGACTTTCGGTCCAAGTCTTATCGAGACTTCCTCGATGCCTCCACGCCCTTAAAGCACAGCTAGTGAGACACTCCTCAGTCCATGTTCATTTCCTTCTGAGTGTTCCCATTCTGCAGAAGCTTCTTGGTGTGTTCGATTGGTCGAGTGTCGAGGCAGGCTGCAGAAGAGATGTTGCAGCTTTTTTTGCTGGTGTTAAGTAAAGAGTTAAAGATGGCGGCATCATCTGCTGACTTATCAGTACAGCAAGCGAGCAAGTACGGACACGCTTTGCTCTGCTTCATCACATTCGTCGCTCCTCTGCTGCTGGAGCTGCTGCATAGTCTGCAATGTACTCTGTATCTGCTGCTTCAGGCTTTACCATGCACCGTGAGATGAGGGTTTACTCGGTCCTAAATTCACACAACCATACCCTGGTGTTCAGTTTTTTAATCCTTCGGAAGATTTGTTTAGGGAACATGGGAATCTGAATTTCCTCTTTGGTTGTTGTTTTGGGCTTCGTCACCTTGAACTCTGGGTCTTCCTCTGAATCTTTGAAGTCAGCCTTAAACCAGTCTACTTCCTTCAACTAAAACATCTTTTCATGGTTTCAGTGGATGCAGCATTTACATTAACACTGTTTTATCTGATTTTATCTGTATGATCTAATCATACGATACAGTCACAGACATGAACCACTCATGTTTTATTAGTAGACGACGCTTCACCCATATTTAGGTAAACCAGTTTGAATGGGATGCTGTTGGTTTCATCTCCTCTGAGTTCAGATCTGAAAGGTCAGATGCTGTTTGGTGACTGCTTAGGATAGCTATGTGGTGATTGGAAGGTGCTAGACTGGATTCATCTGCTACATGGCAGCTTCACTCGTTGGTTTTAGTTGAACGTTTTTCTCCAACCCTCCTGCTGCTATCAAACAGTCTGTTTAGCCTGAGTTTCAGTAAATCCCTCCATAAAGATCTCTGATACCGTCACAGTTTGTTCAGTCAACACTAGACAGGCAGCTCAGTCTGTATTGAAGCTTCCTCTGTTTATAGACTCTTTATACCGTTTTACTTTAAAAAATTTTAATTGAGTTTTTAAAATGAGTTATGCTGTGGGCCTCTACCCAGTATATTGAATTTTATTTCCATAGTTTTTTGTTACAGTTTAATGAATCTTAATTTATAAACGTTTAAACATTGTATTTGTTCAACTGGAAAACCAAAAATTCTTCTCAGTTTTAACAGATTTAATGTTTGAATAATAAAATTTGCAAGGTTATTTAGTTGCTTGTTTGTTTTGCATGTTTTATGCTGTGTCTTTGTTAAATAAAGCCTTGTCTTGTGATGTCTGGGTGTTATCTGCCCTCTAGTGGGCAACTAGAATAGTGCTTGTTTCCTGGAAGAAGCATTTTATTTGCACATGCTGACCTTAGAGACTTAATAACATCTTAGTGCAAATAAATAACTGTTGTTACTGTAGCCAGCCAAGGTGTCTTCATGTATGTAGAGTTTCTGATTCCAGACAACATGCTGCTACATCCAAACTAAAACATTCTGTTTGCAGAACTATGCAGCATTTTTAGCCTTGCATGGCTGTGGTACCACCCCAGGCCACAGAAAGCATGTATTTCATTGAGCTTCCTGTACTTGGTGACAGATTGCTATTCTGGACTGTTTGCCAGTGATGGCTTTGTGTCTCTCAGCAGCTACACTGTTTAGATTCCCGACCAGCTGATTTAACTCTGTCAGAGCTCAGATGTAAGAGGGACGGTAGCTCTGGCTCGGTCTGCTTCCCTGCATCATTTCTTCCTTTGTCTCGTTGACAGGTGTCTTTAGGTAATGGGATGGCGAAGGCTCCTTTCTTAGGGTGAGTGAAGCAACCCAAAGAACAAAGAGTTGGCCTGTGTCTTTAATTCTGAGCTTATATTTCTGACCTGTGAATTTCTCTTTATTTTTGCTGCAGAGGAGGAAACCCATTCGCAACAGTGAAGCTGCGGCCGACCGTCACAAACGACCGGTCAGCACCGATCATCTAACAAAGAGCAAAAGGAGTTTGTTTTATTACCACAATGCCTTCAGCGGAATGGAAAGATCTCCCTTATATCTCACCATCCTTTCAGCACTACTCTGCTTCATTGCTGTTAGAAAATTACAGCTACGCCATGTCTTATATTGGCCATGATAGGTTAACACTGCACAACTAACGCCCCCTTCACACTGAATTATGGTTGCTCTGCAGTCTCAAGGATCTCCCAGCATTTAGATGATTCACACAATTTGGAGGTGTGTGTGTGTGCTCTCCTTTCAACAGCTACAACCTTTTTACCAGTCCCCTTATGCAAGGGGCCTGAGCATGCCCCTTGCATAAGTGGATGTTTTTACCGCCGCAGGGGTGGGTTTTTTACGATAGCTGCATCAGAGTTTGTTGGTTGAACCTAGAACATTATACTCATAGCTGTTGCATTCTGGGAACTCTCATGTTCCATCACTGGCAATTGAGAACTGCCTTTATTCTAGGTTCACCTCAGAAGAACTCTCCAAGACCCGGCAGACCGTTTATATTGTGCCTAGTCTTAGTCTGGTGTGAAGGCGGCCCAACAACGGTAGAACTAGAAATTGCTTGAAGTATCAAGAAAATGTCCAGTACATGCATCCAACTTTGTTTTTGTTAACTGAAATTGACTCCAGATTGGTTGGGCTTCCTTGATCTCCACCATATGATGATCTAACCAAGATGACAACCATGTCACAGTTCCAGTGCCTGCCTTGCAATAACATTTACTGCATGCATTTCAGTGACGTTGGGACGATGATGAGCAGATCATTGGACTGGGCGACATGCATGCAGCTTTTCCTGCAAATTGGTCTCTTGTAAATAGATGTTTAGACACCCAAGATCAGGACCTATTTGTCTGCACTACTCTGATACTTTCAATATTACAGTCGAAGGTACCAGTCCACAGAAAAGGTTCAGGACCACCTTAGCAATTAAATCAACAGGCATGATGGTCCTTCTACTTTAAATTTGAACCATTTCCACTTCACTCCCGAGCATTTTGACCTCTAACTGCAAGAAGACTTATTTGTCTTTTAAAGATGTTTGGGTTAGTTTCCCTGCGTCTTGTTTGTAGATGAAGACCTTCAGTACGAGGCCCTCCTGCCTTGTCCTGCAAGATCATCTAAATGTAATTAAAATGAACTGAGCTTTTTTAAGCTCTTTTTTTTTCAAGAGAAAAAAAATTATAAAGAGATGTTGGAGTGTTTCATTGATGGCAGAGACTTCCTGACTTACCAAAAATCATCTCGTTAGAAATATTTGTGTCTAAGATGTTCAGAGTTGGTGAGAATGAAGGGAGACATGATTTTGTAGTTTTGTGTGCAACTTTAAATGCTTTTTATATAGAGTATGTTTGTATGGAATATTTAAATAAACGTGAATACAGATGCCCACTGTTCAGCCTCAGCCATGAAGCTCCTGATTTAGATTTCACCGCTGGGGTGTAATTTAAATGACTTTTTACATTTATTTTCACTATTAATTTTACTGTCGTGTAATATAATGTATGTTGGATGCACACTTCATGCTAATTAAATGGGCTTTTCTGGTACACCATTGAAATGTATGTGAATAATGTGCTTATTGTATTAAAATGATTTACAGCGAAGTTGCTCCATTGAATCCAGTCTCTTCAATAAATCTGCTGATAGATGGACTCAGGTGACTTATTTACTTTCCTTAGCAGCCTTTTTTCAATAAAAATATGATTATTCTAACCTCATTGAGCCAACTCAATGAGTGATTTTTGTTGCACCAACTGGGGTTTTGGTGTTTCGCTCTTCTTCACCTACTTGAGATGTTTACTGTATGATGCATTCTGATCAACTTGGACATCGGGGCCACCTAGTGGGAGACCATGTTTATCAATTTCAGAGATGTAAAAACAAAGTTTAATAAGTTGCAATTTGTTAATATGATGGCATGCCTACTAAAACAGCTGATATTCCACCAAGCTTTTTGGTTTTCCACCTCAAGATCATCAGTGGCCCCATTGGAGCACCTTTTTAGAAACTAAACACAGGAAAGATATGTGGAAAAACTTATCAATGGGTACAGAGGAGGATCTGTAATGCTATGGGTCTGTTTCTCCTCTAAAGGACCTGGGGCCATTGTTAGAGTAAGAAGCGGGGAACTCACTGAAATACCCTTTTTTGACCATAATTTTTATATATAATGCAGCTGCAGCCCATCACTGGGTCAGAAGCAGAAGAGTCTGTTAGGAGTTAAGAGCTGAAAGTGTTTTGTTAGAAAAGCAAACTATTTCCCTCCATTTGGTAATGGTTATAGAAACCAATCAGGGTGTTTTTGCAGCATACATCACACCAAACCTACTTTGCACAAATCTTACCCTTAACAGCTCAAAGAAGAAATGGCAGCAAAGTTTTGAAAGTTTCAGAAATCCTACCGATTCTACAGATCTCAACAGATTATCTTTTAGAAAGGAACCAGGCGGACAACACAAACTAAGAACAGCTCCTTGCATGCTGTTTTACCATCTGTGAGCAAAGAAAGTTGCATTATGTCCGTTTCCTATTGAGCAATAACCTCAAATATTAAGGTGAAATATAAACTGACAGCGCCCTCTGCTGGAAGTAGGGTCTATAAACAGAGGCAGGTGACTGGGTCATTACCAGTGACCATTGAGGTCTATCTGTGTTATCTGTGTGTTAACATACAGTTAGACAATATATAGCATGTAGTGTAACATTTTCTAAAGTAGTTTAGATATTCAGTGGCAACATAAAGCAAAGAAAAGTCAAATCCCAGCTTTTGGTGGAGTTATTCTCCTCAGTCACCACCAGGAGATGCTGGTGGGTTAGTGATGGTTCAATCAAAGCTCACTAATAGACCAACTGACTTAAACCATCGTGTGAAAAAACAGTTTTTAACCAGATAAACCTAAAAAATATAAAGTTCACACTGCCTTGCAAAAGTATTCACCCCCTTGGCTGTTTACCTATTTTCTAACCAGTAATTTATGCTTTGTAACCTTATTTTGTGTGACGGACCTGCAGAAGACAGAGTCTAAATTGGTAAAGTGAAATGAGAAAAAAAAAACAAACCTATGTATATACAGTACTGTGCAAAAGTTTTAGGCAGGTGTGAAAAATGCTGTAAACAAAGAATGCTTTCAGAAATGGAAGTGTTAATAATTTATTGTCATCTGTGGATGGAGGCTTCCTCACATCCTTCTGTCTCTTTATGTAATCCCAGACACACTCCATGATGTTGAGATCAGGGCTCTGTGGGGCCAGACCATCACTTCCAGTAACTCTTGTTCTTCTTTACGCTGAAGATAGTTCTTAATGACTCTGGCTGTATGTTTCTGTTATTTTGTCCTACTTGTTTGCTTCACGATAAAAAAAGCACATTTTCAAAGTTATAGGCATGTTCTTTAATTTTAATTCTAGGTTGGGAAGCAACAGTTATTAACGATTTAACAGTAACTTTTGCTTGTCAATAAGTGTCAATAAAACACCAGTTTCATCATGTTTTATATGGAAACTCAAATTAACGATTTAACAGTTTGAAGTTAGCATCTGATTCCCAGCTTTACTAAGGGCTTTTGCGCTGCATTTATCACCTCTGCAGCAGCGTTAATCTGCTCTAGATCGAAATCTAAAACCCTTTGAATGGTCAAAATTGGACTGGACTATTTTCTGCTAATAAATGATCCTATTAAACAAAGTTAATGGAACCTTCCTTCTATTTCTGAAACCTAAACAAGAGATAAACGGGGTCCAAATACATCTACTGTCATGATTTCAGGGTGTTTTTGGGTTTAAGTTATTCTTATTTCCAGTTTTTGTTTTGGATCTTGTTTCTGTTTATTATTTTCCTGGTTGTGCTTTAGTTTCTTATTATTGTTTTCTAGTTCATGTTCTGTAAGCTACGTTATGTTTTCCTGATTAGTTTGTATTATTGGATTTCTGTTTAAACTGGTCACGTTTTGTTTTTCCCTGCATTTGTCAACCTGCAGTCAGCTTCATTCAGTCCCCCTGCATCATGTCATCAGTCTTCTCGTTTCATTCTGTTTACTCATCGCGGAAGCATCACTCCTTCTTTTTATCATGTGTGCCTGTACCTGTTTTATTGCTGCCTCCTTTTGTGAGTGCTTTGCTTAAAATAAAGGTTAAGATGCCTGCATCCGTCTGCATTCTGGGGTCCTCCACCACGCCACTCTTGACATCTACAGCGAGACTTAAACCTGGACAGAAGCATCCTGCACTCATGTCAGATTCTATAACAAGGAGCACGTTTTTGCTTAAAGACAACATTTCCTTGGAAGTTTAGAATATGTTATTTCCACTTGATTTGGAAATGTTTAAATGACTGAGATACAACATAGTCATGCAGCGCTGTCTACTTTAACTGTACCTAATGGAAGCACAAAGCCGGCTGATGCTCAAAAACACCAATAAGAAACAAGCTCCAGATACAGTGAGGTGCGCCAGAAACACAGCTTTTTATTTTTGTTTTAATGCAACATCCAGGTAAGAGTTTTGCAAGGACTTTGTCACTGCTTTCGCAGGTTGCATTCATCAGGTTAAGACTTTGTAGTGTCTCCTTTTGTAACTTCTTGCAGAGAAAGTTTATCCAAAAGTCTCGTTATTGATGATTGTTTTGTCAGATAAATAGGAATGAAGCTGAGAACTTCTCTTGAACATCACGATGAGTTTACTGTGTTTCAATGGCCTCCACAGTCTTAACATCTCAGTTTGAAGATGATTTATCATTTACATGAACAAACTGGAATCTGTCAGATAAATAAGATTTAAACCAGCCTAGCGCTGTTCCCCTGATCCCTACAGCATATTCCAGCCTTTCTAAGAGAATATTATGATCGACTGTATCAAATGCAGCACTGAGATCTAACAGAACCAGTACAGACACAAGTCCATTATCTGAGGCAATAAGAATATCATTAGTGACTTTCAGCAGAGCTGTTTCAGTGCTATGATGAGCTCTGAAACCTGACTGAAACTCTTCAATCTACAGTCAAGATCACATCTGAAAGAAAATATTTACACTAAATGTTCTCTAGGAGCCAAGACAGTTATGCATGCTTTAATTACACAAGTGATTTAGTACTAACAAGAATACGTCTCTGATGAAAACTAAAGAAGATCGACCATTAAACCAGTGGCTGTAATAAGAAGGAGCAGGTTAAAAAAATAAAGGCAATTAAACTTTCAAAAATCTGGGCTTGGCACCATTAGAAGAAAGAAGAAAGTTTGATTAAAAACATAATTCTTTTTCAAAATTCATAAGTCTTTTACTTTGTTTTAGAAATCTTTTGAGAGATATCCGCCTCATTTCTTATCAGAAATAAATGTCTTGTAATTGTAAATCTAAATCTGCAAGGGGTGTGGATAGTTTGGGGCTTAACATCCTTACAGCCATATTCATGACATGATTTCCTTCTCTCTGGTCTGCTCCCTGTCAAACGGATTCTCTCCAACTCCCTGAAGGGAATCTCCTTTCCAGTATCCACGCCTCACTTTTTGATTTGTTAATGGACTTAATGGACTTCATTGCGGATCTTCCTCTGCTGAAGTTCAACACTGCTGTACTTCTGGTGTCAGCGTGTTACAGACACATGTAACTCTTTTAAAAGCGAGACCGGGTCAATGCCCCCTCAAACAAATACCTGCCCCCTCAATCACAAGCCCCCGCCTTGCCTTTCCCTCCTCTTCCTCAACTTGAGGGCAGAACACAGTCACGCGTACTTGTCTCCGTGGACTCAAAGCGGACGTCCTCTGGACATGTCGCAGTGTCACACAATAACCACGTCTGTTTAACATTATAGCGCTGCTGAAAACATCATGCGCCTTGTGGACCAATGTTTCTTTAAAAATTACTATTTCACTCATATCACTTAATTATTTTCATGTTAAAGTGTGAAGAAAAGAAAAAGCATGACCATAACCATTTTTCTGAATGTCTATAACTCTCACAATAAAGTGTTGTTAATAGAAACAAACATACAGTATTTTATAATTGCAGGACGCTGGCCTAAACTCTGTTCTGTGTAGCTAAAGTAGGTTTATGATTTGAAATGAAAGGCAGATCTTAAGTTGAGCTCCATGAAAGTGTGGTGAGTTATATTAATATTGGTATATTGGTTTATTATTAGTGTAATGTTTCAACTTTGCCAGAAAACAGTCAGATAATGTTTACTGTTTTCTCAGCTGATTCAGTCTCTATTGATTATGATGCAGAACATTTATTTATTTCATTTACACACTTTGCAGCATAATGCCAAGAAAAGAGAGGCCATAAAAGCATAAGGATATCCTGTTTTTTTACTTTAATAAAAACGTAGTAAATTTGGCAATGGATGCCCGTTTTTTGGCACCTGCCACCATAAATGCCTGAGCATGTTCTGACCAGCACCAGATCCAATTGGGTTGTGGTGCTGGTCTGGTTTTAGCTTTCTGGACATCTTTTGTATTTCCCCCTTCAGCATGAAGCCGTCTCTCAACATCAAGTAAAAGCTTAAAGTAAAGGCTGCACCTCAGTCTATATTAAATGAAACCTGAACAGCATTTTGGCCGTTTACAGTTGACCAATATAATGTCACAGTGACAGCTGATTAACCAATGACCATCTCTGGTCGGAGCTGAGTGCAGGTTTGTTGTGTTTTGTGGGTGTTGATTTCATTCCCTCCACCAGGGTGCAACAGGCAGGTGCAGCTGCACAGCTGTTTTCCATCTAGAGGAATCGCTGAACCAAATATGGCCATCACTGATGATGATGTGCCCTGCGATGGACTGGCGACCTGTCCAGGGTGTACCCCGCCTCCCGCCCATAGACTGCTGGAGATAGGCACCAGCCACCCATGACCCACTATGGAAGAAGTGGCATAGAAAATGACTGACTGACTGATTGATGATGTCAAGTTGGACTGATTCTCTTCTTCAAAATAAATGAACAGTTGATGTGAGTGAAAAGACACAACATTTTGAGATTTTGACCTATTGTGAAAGCAGCCCAGATTTTAAAAACTGGCCCAAAGCTTTTTATTTCCAGCCCAACGTGTTTGAAAGAAGCCCAACTGGGGGTGAAACCAGTCCAGTCTGTCCAGTCAAATTGCACAGCACTACACAGTTCTACAAACAGACCAGATCCTACAAACATCTGGCACACGATCTCAGGATCAAAGTATGAAAGACCAAGGTGGCTCTTGTAAAGGGCGACTATCTTGCACGTTACACATAAAGAATCAAAACCCTTGATGAGTCGTTCCCCTGACTGGTTTTACAAGTTCTTGGATCATTGAGGTAGGTTCCCATGTTCCAACAAACAGATGTTTTTAGATGTTTAAGATCCTAACATGCAATAGAGATAATAGTAACAGGATGTGATTCCCTACATGATGGAATACTTTACCAATATACACTTCTGTTTATTGGCTGTCACATGTAACCAGGAAGTCTAACCCAGGAGAGTGCATGTAACCCAGGAGCGTGCATATAACCAGGGAGTCTAACCCAGGAGCGTGCATGTAACCCAGGAGCATGCATATAACCAGGGTGTCTAACCCAGGAGTGTGCATGTAACTCAGGAGCCTGCATGTAACTCAGGAGCGTGCATGTAACCCAGGAGCGTGCATGTAAATCAGAAGCGTGCATGTAACCCAGGAGCGTGCATGTAACCCAGGAGCGTGCATGTAACCCAGGAGCCTGCATGTAACTCAGGAGCGTGCATGTAACCCAGGAGTGTGCATGTAACTCAGGAGCGTGCATGTAACCCAGGAGCCTGCATGTAACTCAGGAGCGTGCATGTAACCCAGGAGCCTGCATGTAACTCAGGAGCGTGCATGTAACCCAGGAGCGTGCATGTAACTCAGGAGCGTGCATGTAACCCAGGAGCGTGCATGTAACTCAGGAGCGTGCATGTAACCCAGGAGCGTGCATGTAACTCGGAAGCGTGCATGTAACCCAGGAGCGTGCATATAACCAGGGAGTCTAACCCAGGAGAGTGCATGTAACTCAGGAGCGTGCATGTAACTCAGGAGCGTGCATGTAACCCAGGAGCGTGCATATAACCAGGGAGTCTAACCCAGGAGAGTGCATGTAACTCAGGAGCGTGCATGTAACTCAGGAGCGTGCATGTAACCCAGGAGCGTGCATGTAACCCAGGAGCGTGCATGTAACCCAGGAGCGTGCATGTAACTCAGGAGCGTGCAAGTAACCAGGGATTCTAACCCAGGAGCGTGCATGTAACTCAGGAGCGTGCATGTAACCCAGGAGCGTGCATGTAACTCAGGAGCGTGCATGTAACCCAGGAGCGTGCATGTAACTCGGAAGCGTGCATGTAACTCAGGAGCGTGCATGTAACTCAGGAGCGTGCATGTAACCCAGGAGCGTGCATGTAACTCAGGAGCGTGCATGTAACTCAGGAGCGTGCATGTAACCCAGGAGCGTGCATGTAACTCGGAAGCGTGCATGTAACCCAGGAGCGTGCATGTAACTCGGAAGCGTGCATGTAACCCAGGAGCGTGATATAACCAGGGAGTCTAACCCAGGAGCGTGCATGTAACTCAGGAGCGTGCATGTAACTCAGGAGCGTGCATGTAACCCAGGAGCGTGCATGTTAACCCCAGGGGCGTGCATGTAACCTAGGAGCGTGCCATGTAACACAGGAGCGTGCATGTAACTCAGGAGCGTGCATGTAACCCAGGAGCGTGCATGTAACTCAGGAGCGTGCATGTAACCCAGGAGCGTGCATATAACCAGGGAGTCTAACCCAGGAGCGTGCATGTAACTCAGGAGAGTGCATGTAACCCAGGAGCGTGCATATAACCAGGGAGTCTAACCCAGGAGCGTGCATGTAACTCAGGAGCGTGCCTGTAACCCAGGAGCGTGCATGTAACTCAGGAGCGTGCATGTAACCCAGGAACGTGCAAGTAACCAGGGAGTCTAACCCAGGAGCGTGCATGTAACCCAGGAGCGTGCATGTAACTCAGGAGCGTGCATGTAACTCAGAAGCGTGCATGTAACCCAGGAGCGTGCATGTAACCCAGGAGCGTGCATGTAATCCAGGAGCGTGCACATAACCAGGGAGTCTAACCCAGGAGCGTGCATGTAACTCAGGAGCGTGCATGTAACCCAGGAGCGTGATATAACCAGGGAGTCTAACCCAGGAGCGTGCATGTAACTCAGGAGCGTGCATGTAACTCAGGAGCGTGCATGTAACCCAGGAGCGTGCATGTAACTCAGGAGCGTGCATGTAACCTAGGAGCGTGCATGTAACACAGGAGCGTGCATGTAACTCAGGAGCGTGCATGTAACCCAGGAGCGTGCATGTAACCCAGGAGCGTGCATGTAACCCAGGAGCGTGCATATAACCAGGGAGTCTAACCCAGGAGCGTGCATGTAACTCAGGAGCGTGCCTGTAACCCAGGAGCGTGCATGTAACTCAGGAGCGTGCATGTAACCCAGGAACGTGCAAGTAACCAGGGAGTCTAACCCAGGAGCGTGCATGTAACCCAGGAGCGTGCATGTAACTCAGGAGCGTGCATGTAACTCAGAAGCGTGCATGTAACCCAGGAGCGTGCATGTAACCCAGGAGCGTGCATGTAATCCAGGAGCGTGCACATAACCAGGGAGTCTAACCCAGGAGCGTGGATGTAACTCATGAGCGTGCATGTAACCCAGGAGTGCATATAACTCAGGAGCGTGCATGTAACTCAGGAGCGTGTATGTAACCCAGGAGCGTGCATGTAACCAGGGAGTCTAACCCAGGAGCGTGCACGTAACTCATGAGCGTGCATGTAACCCAGGAGTGCACATAACTCAGGAGCGTGCATGTAACCCAGGAGTGCACATAACTCATTAGCGTGCATGTAACCCAGGAGCGTGCATGTAACCAGGGAGTCTAACCCAGGAGCGTGCACGTAACTCATTAGCGTGCATGTAACCCAGGAGTGCACATAACTCAGGAGCGTGCATGTAACCCAGGAGCGTGCATGTAACCAGGGAGTCTAACCCAGGAGCGTGCACGTAACTCATTAGCGTGCATGTAACCCAGGAGTGCACATAACTCAGGAGCGTGCATGTAACCCAGGAACGTGCATGTAACCAGGGAGTCTTATTGTCTTAATCATATTCACCATGTTCATCCTGTCCTTGTTTCTGTGTTTGGGTTCCAACCAAACCAGAACATGACACTAATGCAGCAGTGTGCAGGGAACCAGAGAATCTCAGCCTTTCTAAATGCTGATATTTAAAAATAAATAAAGTTTGTTTCTGGTTGTGTTTTTTTGTTTCCTGCAGTTTCTCTCTGATTGCTTTAATCAAAGCAGCTTTGATTTAATCAAGAAATCAGCCGATTGATCCACAGTTTCTCAGATTTTCAGCTTCTTTTCTGCTTCTCATCATCTTCATATCCTGTCAGACTAAAGGTTCTGACTAAGGAAAGCATCAGAACCATCCCCAACATGAACGCATTTAGAGCAAGAAAAATCCACTCCTGCTGAACCTCCCTATCTGTCCACTTGGTGTCACTGTTTGCATGCCTGCCAGAAGCTCTGCTGGGACAGAGGGAATTCCCTGAACTGGGACGACTGGAAATCCCTGCGCAGCACACACACACACACACACACTATCAGAGAGCTGTGTTTTTGTGTTCGCAGCTGAAGGTCGAGTTCTTTGTTTCCTCCCGTTCTCTTCTCATTTTGTTGCTTCTCATCTGTTTTGTCTCCCTTTTTCCAAGTAGTCGTAGAGAACCTGCAGGAGGAATACAGAACCCAACATAGAACCAATTCCAGATTCAAACACCGAACCAAACACAGAACTGGGCTTAGAACTGAAGGGAACCACATTAGATCCAAACAGTGAGGAGAGATAATCTAAAGGAAGAAACATACTCTGGCAGTCCATTTGAGCAGGATAGAAATACTGCAGGACCACAGCAGAATTCAGCATAATCTGAGAGCAGAAGAGACTGAGTGCATGTTTAATCTGTAAGAATAAACCTTTTACTAGAATAAATAGTTCAAAATCTGTCCTGTTTGGTTAAATAAATACGAAAAATAAAAAGTTTGCTTTTCCAGATTCTGTTGTTCTGTTGTAAAAAACTATTGGTTCTGTCTTAACTTAAATGTTTTTTTGATTTGATGTAAAGATATGCATGATATAAATAAAATATATACAGTCAGTCATTCATTTTGTACCGCTTATTCCATAGTGGGTCGTGGGGGAGCTGATGCCTATCTCCAGCAGTCTATGGGCGAGAGGCGGGGTACACCCTGGACAGGTCGCCAGTCCATCGCAGGGCAACACACAAACAACCATCCACACACTCATTCATACACCTAAGGGCAATTTGTAGTGACCAATTAACGTAACAGGCATGTCTTTGGACTGTGGGAGGAAGCCGGAGTACCCGCTGAGAACCCACACATGCACGGGGAGAACATGCAAACTCCATGCAGAAAGACCCCGGGAATCGACCAAGGACCTTCTTGCTGCAAGGCAACAGTACTACCAACTGTGCCACCGTGCAGTGTATACACATATTTCAATTTTCTGTCTTAAGTAGAAACGTGTTCAGACATCGGGGAGTTGGACATTTTTCTTCATGACAAAACAGAAATTATTTTACTGACAGACTTTAACTTCCCTGGAAGTTAGTTATTCTGGGATCAATGTGGCCATTAGATCCTGTGATGACTGCGTGACGCATGTGATGAAGGTGGTGATGAAGGCGACCAAACAAGTCAGAGATGGAACTCAAAGTGACTCCCATCCAGGTGACTTATATCCATTCTTACAAATTGTTGAATATATATCTGTATATTGGTTCTTATTTTCTGCTGTTGGTAGAAACTTGGGCGGTGCTCCAGGGAGCAGGGTATGTGCTTATTGGACCGAGTTGGTACAGAAGTGGCCCAATTATGAACTGTAGAAGACAAAATGAACTGATTGGTCTGTTGTGGTGAGGCTCTGCCCTGTCACCCCCATGAAGTCTTCTGTAGGGATGATCAAATTTAATCTACAATCATAAAGCAATAACTGATCATGTCTTCAGAAGGTGTGAAAGTAAAGTTCAGCTATGAGCAGCTTGTCCTGAGCCGTTGGACCTGCTTAGCACCAAGTATCTCAGACTGCTCTTGATGAAGTGGAGACCAACTAGCCTCTGTGATCAGCCCCCCTCTGCTCTGTGGATCACCACAGGTTTGTCTCTAAATGTTTCTTTCCTTCTTACAGTCCAGGCTGCTGTCCTCACATTTAGGAATAGATAGATGGAACGTAGCAGCAGACACCTCTGCAGCTTTATACTCACGAGGTTGACAACCCTTATCTGCTATGAGGTATAGGGTACCCCACGGAACCCCCCGGTGCTCCTCGCAGTCTGAGAACCAGCTTACCCCTTCATATATGGACCAGTACAGTTCTGTCAACACCTCTGTTGGTGGCTTAGAGGTGGTTGACTTGAATTTGATCCTCTCGGACACTAAGAAGGCCAGAAGGCATCTTCCTGAAGGGTATAATACAGGGTACCCAATTCCAGTCCTGGGGAACTACTATCCTGGGACTTCTAGATGCATCTCTTCTCCAACACTCCTGAATCAAATGGCTGAAATCCCCTTCTCTGGTAAAGAGTCATATGTGGTGATAGTCTGAGTGCAGCAGAGACATAGCTCTATGGGAACTAAAGTTCAGCTTAGTGAGGTCATAGATCAGTAATCTAGATCTCGTTAAACAGACTCTTGGCTTCACTTCACACATAAGGATATTACATGAAGGTTGAAGCTCCAATTCCTAAAACTGTCAGGTTACACTCAGGGGTTTTCTGCTGCCTGTGTTTGTTGTTGTTTATAGATGGGAGATGGAGCAGAGAGAAGCTGCAGCTTGGAGTTCCTCTCTCCAACCATCCTGCTGGTCAGGAACTAAAAGATCAACAGAGATGTCTGGAGGCAACCTGGAAGAAGCTGGGAAGCAGCCAAGAGGTAACCTGGGAGCAGCTGGAAGACAACCTGGAAGCAGCCTAGAGCAACCTGGAGGCAACCTGGAAGCAGTCTGGGAACAGCCAAAAACAGCCGGAAGAAACTGGGGAAAGCCGGAGGGAACCCGGAAGCGTCTGGAAATCTAATTCAGATTACCACGTTTTAAAAGCACCCTGCAATGAACACTTGAATCAATGATTCGCACCGACTCAGCCTTGTGTGTGTGTGTGTGTGTGTGTGTGTGTGAGACAGCTGGCCTGTCTGACTTTGCCGTGACATCTGGGAAACCCTCCGGTGTGCTACCGTGAACGTTGGTTGATGTCGCTATTTAAATGCAAATGTGAGTGTGTGCGGCATCTCACACCCCAAACCCACTCCCCCCACCACCCAACACCCCACACACCACACACCCCACAAACCACACACTAGTATGTGACTCTGCAAGAAAAAAATGTTCCTTCATTTTTTACAGCTTTATTTAAATATCATGTTGACATTTTTCAACCAGTAAAAAAATATTTAAAACATATAAAGAAAATATTTATAATATTAAAAATGAATGAATGATTTCTTTAAATGTTTTCAGTTGGACATTTTGACATTTTAATTTCAACATAAAACATACAAACAAATAGAAATAAAATGATTTCCACTTTTATTCTGATGCTGCGACCAACAGAAATCGGCTTATAAAGAGGGAATTGTGGCGCTCCGTGGAGAGGCCGGAGAGACTTCCAGAGGACGATCCGATTAGGCAGCAGAGACAATGAAATCAAGAACAATTTGTCCGCTCTCTGCAGCTGATGGATGGAGCTCCGAAGCTAACAGAGTTTCCCTTTATGGAAATGAGATCACATCAGGAAAGGTTTAAATATTCCTGATGAACTTTCCCAGATTTCAATTCCTGACTCAGTTCTACACTCTGATCCAAACATTTACATCCATTTGTTGTGTTTTTATTGTGCACAAATAAAAATGTTCATGATTTAATGGAGTCTGAATTTATTTTGTGCAGCTTTAAATAAAAATAGAGAAATGTAACGTTCTGGGATCAAGAACTTGAAAACAAAGATGGGAAAAATAAAAGAAAGGTTTTTTTAATCAAATTAAAATATTGAGATAAAAAACTAAATAAAGTAAAAATAAGGCAATCTTTTCTTTTTTTGTTGAGCCTCCGTTTCCTTCGTGGGATTTGTTTTAAAGAGGAGCCGGAGCCTCAATCCTGCCTCCCCCGCTCCTCACATCACTCCTCCCTCCTTCAGACCTTCTGACAGGTCATTTATTCGTCCGTTTAAATTGAATTATCAGCTTTTTATTAGCGACAAAAGTGTGAGCTGGAAAGCTGCAGGGTCTGATCCTCTCATTATCCTGAACATGTTGTTGTTACGAGTATTGATCAGGAATGATTGAACGGAAGCTGGGTAGGTTTTAAAAAATAAAGCTGAACTCTGGAATAGTTCACTCATTCTTTTCTCTTCCTCAGCTTGACTTTGTTGTTGGAATAAAGATATTTTTCTCTGGTTCCTTCTTAATTCCTTGGTCCTGTCCTTCCTGGGAATGAACTCCTCCTCACTTCTTCTTTGGTTGCTGCTTAGAGTTCAGGTTTGTATTTCTCACAGTAAAACCATAAATGCCATCCTCTCTTTCCAGTCCTCCTCCAGTTTCTTTTCTTCGTCCTCATGTTGTCTTCCTGCTCTTCAGTCCAGAATCGTCCCACCCCTCGGAGCCTTGGAGGCCTGCGGCCCCAGAAGACCGGAGCATCGTGACTGTGAAAAGCCTTTTCTCGCTTCCTGTCTGACAGTTTGGAGTTAATCAGCTGAATATAACGAGCAGCAGACACATCAGCTCCCCTTTTCTTCCTCCACTCAGAAAATAAAGATGGAGAAAAGGTTCGGACCTGATTGGACCGAAAAAGGGGCCCACTCAAATGCAGAAAGCAGGAGCTTTATGCCCTTGCAGACAAAAATCAAGAAGCTGTCGGGTTTATCGTGATCCCAAAGGAAACCTGCTTCAGAGGAGCTCCTCAGGAATCCTGGATGCTTATCTGCAACCAGCAGACCACAGCAACCTTGGAAGGAGACCAGGTTCCTCACAGACCTGCAGAAACCCAGAACAGTGCCCCCTATTACTGCTGGGTAGTATTAACACTGGAGACAGAGGAACACACAGTAAGGAAGGTCTTCATGAGCTGCTCAACAGAACAAGGTTCCTGGATCTTCTTGTCCAGTTTAATGTTGGGTTTTTGTACGGAACCACAAACTTCGGCTCCGATCTCTTCGTTTCTGACTGGCGTTCTTCAGTGATGACCTCTGCACTCAGATGTTCCTCAGTCTGTCTTTCTGTGGTCTGGGTGACCAAAGTCTCTCCAACAGCTCATAACACCGTGGCCCATTCCGAAGGTGCAGGATGATCAGAAAAATATGGTCCACAAGATGTTCTTGGTTCTGTTCTTCAGAGCTATTGAGGGCTGTCTCCAGAATGAGATGCTGGACATCTGAAAAGCTGAATTGGTTTTTATGGAGATGAACATCATAAAGAGTAATCCTGAAACAACCCGGTTTATCTGGGATCCCAGAAGCCGTTTGGGTCAAGGTTCTGCAGGTTAATAGGGTTAGGTTTACCAGTCATGGTTCTACAGATTGTAATGGCCAGGTTACTCATTAGAGTTCGGGTTCTGTAGGGGGTTTCGGGTTTTTGAGATTCTGTTTCTCAGAAGAGGTCCGGTCAGACCTATGATCTGCTGCTGCACAGGTTCTTCTAGGCCTTAGGGTTCTTCAGACAGTTAGGATTCTGCTGACAGCTTTCTGCAGGAAAGTTAAGGTCAAGCTTTCTAAGATGCTGTTTGAAGAAAAGGTCCGTCAGACACAGTTCTGTTCAGGGCCCGGTTCTGACTGCCCCATTTTTTCGGGAGCTGTTCTGTTTGTCTCCAAAGGGAAACCCTTTAAAATTATGGGGGGGACGGTGCGAGACGCAGCAGCACACACACCTGCTCCATCTGTGTGTGGTGGGTCCGTCTCCTCCTCCTCCTCCTCCTCCTCCTCCTCCTCCTCCTCCGTCTCTCCCTCTCTCTCTCCTTTTAAGGCCAGGCCCCACCCCTCATAGTGATGTCAGCGGCTTGGAGGAAGACCCGTGGGGTTTTTGGGTTTTGGCGTCCAGTCCTGTGGGGCCGCAGGGCTGAGAGTTTCTCCCCCATGGGGGCGGGCCCCTCGCTCCCTCTTTGGGAAAAAAAAAAAGGCTGATTCTCGCTCCGTTCCCCCGAAGCGGTTTTTTTTCCGTTTTTTTCTGAGGATTCTAGTTCTTTTTCCTCCTCCTCCTTCTTTTTTCTGTCTCTGCGGGTTTCATCGGGTCAGCCGACTGACACTTTCTAAAAAAAAATTGTTTTCCTGTCCTTCAATCAGTTAAAGTTTAAATAAATCTGAAAAACAGAAAGTTCTAAAGCCAATAAAAAACTTTTCCTTCCTGAACAGAAATTTTATTGTTTCTCCTCTTCGGTCTTCGTCCTCCTGTTTCTCCTCCATTAATTAAAATGTCTTCCATCCTGAAGATCCGGTCCGTCCTGTAGAGCTCCAGTTCTTCAGCCAGACTCTAGCTCTTCTTCTTTTGGTTTTTCTGTTGCTGCATTTTTGCTGCTGGAGCGCCGGGGTTCTGAATTTTTCGGGTCCAGACACCCGCTCGCGGGGCCCACTGCCACCTGAAGGGGGACCCTGGCCTTCGCTCCTGGTGCACTCGGCCGGGGGTGGTGGATCCAACACTTTGGGGTTAAAAAGGTAAAAATGCCACCGCCCCCGAAATTTTGGGGAGCGTAGTTTTGGCTTAGGGCTTTTTTGAGCTCAGACAGAAAGCTGCTAAATATTTCTGGTCCTCAGACAAAATTGATCAAATGATCATCTAACATTTTCTGCTTAAATTGATTGTTAATATTTATTATGCTGCAACTGGTAGAAAAAATCTATTTAATATAAAATGAAAAAATATATTCTAAATAAAAAGTCCTGATGAATTTCTGTTTCTGATGTTTCAGAATATTTCCGGTCATAAGAATGTGTGTTTTGTTCTAAATGCAGCTCAAAATATAAAAACATTTATATATATTTTTATATTTCAGAGAAGAAAAACATTTTGTTTTTTTGAGATGATCTTTGTAATAATAGAAAAAAGTTGAATTTAATTCTTTTTTCCCTTTTTTTGTTGTTGGGCTGATTTCAAATAAAAAGTCCAGAAAAACTGAAAACTCGTTTTTTAAATTTAAGGAGGTTTACTTATTCCACGGGTGCTTTAAACATCCGCATTTCCTCTGACAGCTCCGGATTTTACCTCCTCAGCCTGAATTATTCACAACATCGCGGTGAAATTAAAATAAATTATGTGATAAAATCCCCTGAGAAATCTTACCAGAAAGATTCAGATCCTGAGAGTAAAAAAGAAACTGAAATAGAATAAAACAATTAGGAAAATTAAATAATCTCAAATAAACTTTTAATGTACTTTGATGTCAAAATGATAAACATAAAAATGTATTTATTTACATGTATAAAAAAATAAAACCTAAACAAATCTATAGCTGATAAAAACCATTTTAATTTCCAATAGAAGTGTGATTCCTTAATAAGTGAACAGCTGATTATTTATGGGATTATGCAGTAATGTCTAAATTGAACCTTGATGAGATCCTGGTGTAATTATTACGATGACACACAAAGGCCCTTTAATTTGTACATTTTATAATTCACATTCTTGTAAAATCAAATCCAAGAAAAATTGCTTTAAATGATGATTTAAAGGTTTAAAACAAATATGTAACCAACAAGAAAAAAAATAATATTTTTAATAAAATAATTGTGATCTGCATTTAATTTATCAGAAAAAAAAGAAACATTTATTAACCAAATGATTCAGCCTGCTGGTCTCTGCTATAGATTTCTATATTTCATGATGATCATTAAATATTTAAGTGTGTGTGAGAGAGAGGTGCTCTGCTATGCGCCGAAACAAACGCTCCTGGTGTTCTCAGTCATATTGTAATGAGCAGAAGATTTACTGTCGGGGTCGAAGCTGCAGTTTGACTTCTTCTCCATGAATATTAATCAGTCATGACTTCGGTGTGATTCTCTGTTTGCTCTTAACTTTATTTCCTTTGACTCGGCCTGAAGCTTCCTGTGTTTATCATCGCACAGAAACAAATCAGACTCGTTAACATGTCACAAACAGGCATGTTTCACATGCTTGATGTGTGCAATCAGGTGTCGCCATCCTGCAGTTTGTCCTCAGAGGAGCGCTTTATTTACGCTCTGCTTAGACCCCTTTCAGCCGCACCAGGAACTGTGCCCTTTATCTGAACCAGTTCCACTTATTAGTTTTTTGTGAAACTGGGTTTTATGGGCCCCGTGCACAGATCCGTGAGATGATTTCACTTTAACTGAAGCTTCACATCTCCTGAAATGTGTTCTGGTTCTGAACACAACGTTGCAAAAGTTGTTCAACAAAATATATGAAGCAAGACATGCAGAAAAAAATAACCATGCTGATTTATTTTGGAAGCAGAATTTAAACTGAATCAGTTTTTATTCATTAATTATAGGTCCCTGTCTCAACTCTGCACTGCTTTAATTTTTCTATGAATGATGAAATGAAATTAATTAAATGTATATGACATTTTATGTTAAATCTATAAATATTTTAATCAGGTGACCTTTGCCCTCAGATGGTTTTTATTCTCATAAATTTGTTTTTCAGCGGGGTGGGGTTAGCTCGAGCTCACTTTGAGAAACAGCCTCCATCCAACCTGAGGAAATCCAATTTCTTCCACTTCGTTTTGGCGCTGTACGACCGGCAGGGACAGCCGATCGAAATTGAACGCACCGCCTATGTCGACTTTGTAGAAAAAGAAAAGGTGAGTCAGACAAAGGTAGGGAGGAGCTGTCACACAAATCAAACACACACATAAAACTACGGAAAAACAAATATACAGAGTCGGCAGAACTTACAAAACAAACAAACCCACTTGATGTTACTGACGCAATCTGACA
The DNA here is from genome assembly GCA_036173005.1 of Crenichthys baileyi. Classification (NCBI taxonomy): domain Eukaryota; kingdom Metazoa; phylum Chordata; class Actinopteri; order Cyprinodontiformes; family Goodeidae; genus Crenichthys; species Crenichthys baileyi. The sequence continues at coordinate 211,536 of JAHHUM010002634.1, forward strand.
AAAAGACAAAGCAAGCGCACCCATAGCAAGACGTTTATGTACCTTGTCTCATTTTACCTGAACTCATTAAAGAGAAGTAAATTAACACATCCTGAGCTCTTAGATCAAGTCTGACTAAACGAGTGTACCAGGAACTCTTGTGGAGCTAAATTGGGTCAATAAAATTTGTTCAAACGAAAAAAATGTGAACCTCAAAAATAAAATTTTGTTCAAAAGAAAAAATTTTGAACCTGAAAAATTATTTTGAACCTGCCCAAAAAAATTTGAAAACTGGAAAAACAGTTTTGCAACTGAAAAAAAAAACAGATGTGAAACTAGAAAAAAAAAGTTCAAAACTACTTTTCAGATTAAAGTTTTTTTTTCGAACTTGCAGATGTTTTTTTCGGCCTCAAACTTCTGGCCCTGTTTTGGCGTGGGGGGCGGGGCCTCAGATCACGGGGGTGCAAAATCATGACTGACACCTCAACACAGCGGCTGAACAACATATTCCCAGCTGTTGCATTCAGGGACCGTGGGAACTGGTATTATCTGTAACACATCATCGATATTCTATATATATGTGATTGGTTTTGAAAGATAACATGCTTCACCAATAGAAGCAGCTTACGTGAATACACGACGCGCATCTCAGAGGAGAAAATGTAATCTTGACAGATTTGCACAGCCTTTTAAGTCCGTGTTGGAGATTTCCCATGCTCTCAACATAAAGCAAAAGAACCGCCAGACTAAGCGGCGGGAATGAAACCAGATGCAAAACGAGCCGGTATTTTCCGAATATCCTTGCATAATTAAGCCTGGACTTGTTTTCACATGGCCTGGACTCGGGTTTCGGTTTCTGGTGCATTTTTGATCTGTTTGGTCTTCATATAGTGAAGTGACTCACAGCCAGGGGCAAACTGGCATACGGGCAACCGGGGAAATTTCATGGCTAAATTGGACCATTCTTGAAGACCATGTGCATCCAATGGTTCAAACATTGTATCAGGATGACAATGCACCAATACACACAGCAAGACTGGTGAAACTTGGTTTAATGAACATGAAAGTGAAGTTGAACATCTCCCATGGCCTGCACAGTCACCAGATCTACATATTATTGAGCCACTTTGGGGTGTTTTGGAGGAGCGAGTCAGGAAATGTTTTCCTCCACCAGTATCACGTAGTGACCTGGCCACTATGCTGCAAGAAGAATGGCTTAAAATCCCTCTGACCACTGTGCAGGACTTGTATATGTCATTCCCAAGACGAATTGACGCTGTATTGGCCGCAAAAGGAGGCCCTACACCATACTAATAAATTATTGTGGTCTAAATCCAGGTGTTTCAGTTTCATTGTCTAACCCCTGTATATATATATATATATATCTATATCTATAGATATATATATCTATAGATATAGATATATATATATATATATACAGGGGTTGGACAATGAAACTGAAACACCTGGTTTTAGACCACAGTAATTTATAAGTATGGTGTAGGGCCTCCTTTTGCGGCCAATACAGCGTCAATTCGTCTTGGGAATGACATATACAAGTCCTGCACAGTGGTCAGAGGGATTTTAAGCCATTCTTCTTGCAGGATAGTGGCCAGGTCACTACGTGATCCTGGTGGAGGAAAACATTTCCAGACTCGCTCCTCCAAAACACCCCAAAGTGGCTCAATAATATTTAGATCTGGTGACTGTGCAGGCCATGGGAGATGTTCAACTTCACTTTCATATTCATCAAACCAATCTTTCACCAGTCTTGCTGTGTGTATTGGTGCATTGTCATCCTGATACACGGCACCACCTTCAGGATACAATGTTTGAACCATTGGATGCACATGGTCCTCAAGAATGGTTCGGTAGTCCTTGGCAGTGACACGCCCATCTAGCACAAGTATTGGGCCAAGGGAATGCCATGATATGGCAGCCCAAACCATCACTGATCCACCCCCATGCTTCACTCTGGGCATGCAACAGTCTGGGTGGTATGCTTCTTTGGTGCTTCTCCACACCGTAACTCTCCCGGATGTGGGGAAAACAGTAAAGGTGGACTCATCAGAGAACAATACATGTTTCACATTGTCCACAGCCCAAGATTTGCGCTCCTTGCACCATTGAAACCGACGTTTGGCATTGGCATGAGTGACCAAAGGTTGGGCTATGGCAGCCCGGCCGTGCATATTGACCCTGTGGAGCTCCCGACGGACAGTTCTGGTGGGAACAGGAGAGTTGAGGTGCACATTTAATTCTGCCGAGATTTGGGCAGCCGTGGCTTTATGTTTTTTTGATACAGTCCGGGTTAGCACCCGAACATCCCTTTCAGACAGCTTCCTCTTGCGTCCACAGTTAATCCTGTTGGATGTGGTTCGTCCTTCTTGGTGGTATGCTGACATTACCCTGGATACCGTGGCTCTTGATACATCACAAAGACTTGCTGTGTTGGTCACAGATGCGCCAGCAAGACGTGCACCAACAATTTGTCCTCTTTTGAACTCTGGTATGTCACACATAATGTTGTGTACATTTCAATATTTTGAGTAAAACTGTGCTCTTACCCTGCTAATTGAACCTTCACATTCTGCTCTTACTGGTGCAATGTGCAATCAATGAAGACTGGCTACCAGGCTGGTCCAATTTAGCTATGAAACCTCCCACACTAAAATGACAGGTGTTTCAGTTTCATTGTCCAACCCCTGTATGTTTGGTCTTCACTAAATGAAGACCAAATACAAACAGACCAGGCTTAATTATGCAAGGATATTCGGAAAATACCGGCTCGTTTTGCATCTGGTTTCATTCCCGCCGCTTAGTCTGGCGGTTCTTTTGCTTTATGTTGAGAGCATGGGAAATCTCCAACACGGACTTAAAAGGCTGTGCAAATCTGTCAAGATCATATTTTCTCCTCTGAGATGCGCGTCGTGTATTCACGTAAGCTGCTTCTATTGGTGAAGCATGTTATCTTTCAAAACCAATCACATATATATAGAATATCGATGATGTGTTACAGATAATCCCAGTTCCCACGTTTCCTGAATGCAACAGCTGGGAATATGTTGTTCAGCCGCTGTGTTGAGGTGTCAGTCATGATTTTGCACCACCGTGATCTGAGGCCCCGCCCCCCACGCCAAAACAGGGCCAGAAGTTTGAAGCCGAAAAAAACATCTGCAAGTTCAAAAAAAAACTTTAATCTGAAAAGTAGTTTTGAACTTTTTTTTTTCCAGTTTCACGTCTGTTTTTTTTCAGTTGCAAAACAGTTTTTCCAGTTTTCACATTTTTTTTGGGCAGGTTCAAAATAATTTTTCAGGTTAAATTTTTTTTATTTTGAACAAACTTTTATTTTTCAGGTTAAAATTTGTTTTGTTTAAACAAACTTTATGGCCCAAATTTAGCTCCATAAACTCTCCTTCAGGTTAGAAAACGTTGTAAAAAACAAACGCCCCTGAGCTCTTGGGTCAGACCAGGTTACAGAAAACAAACACACCCTGAGCTGCAGGTCAGACTGAAAAATAAACAAACCCCAAAAATCTCAGATCAGATTAAATTTCAGATAGATCAGGTCAAAGAAAATGAACTCTGAACTCAGACATCAGAGCAGCTGAAGGAACAACATCTTCGTCTGCCGTTTTAGGAACCAAGCGGAGAGAAAACCAACAACGGGATTCATTACAAACTGCAGCTTCTTTACAGTAACGGTGGGTGCGCCTCTTTTACTGCACAGGACAGCTGAAACATTCAGACTGACGTGATCCTCTCCTGCATGTCTAACATGAACATTACTGCTGGTGTTTTTGTGCAGGGGTCCGAACGGAGCAGGACCTCTACGTCCGACTCATTGACTCCATGACCAAACAGGTGGGGATCTCCTCCTTTTTCTCCTACTTTGAACCAGCAGCTCCCCCTTCTTCACCTCATTTATCGTTACATTACCCTCCTTCCTCCTCTTCAGGGAACTTCTGTTAATCTGAGAATAGGAGAAGATGTTCCTCCTGAACTCCAGCTGGAAACCTTCGGTGCTTTGGTTTGGTTCTGATGTTCTGATCAAGAACTGATTTTATTCCTAAGTTGATGATCCGATGTTCAGAACTAATCAACCAACATGTTTTGATGCTTATGTTGGTGTGTGTTCTGGTTGGTACTGGTTGTACTTGTGTGTGTCTACTGGTCGGTACTCGTTGGTACTAGTTGTATTGGTGTGTGTGTCTACTGGTTGGTATTGGTTGTACTGGTGTGTGTCTACTGGTTGGTACTGGTTGTATTCGTGTGTGTGTTCTGGTTGGTACTGGTTGTATTGGTGTGTGTTCTGGTTGGTACTGGTTGTATTGCTGTGTATTTGGTTGATACTGGTTGTACTGGTGTGTGTCTACTGGTTGGTACTGGTTGTATTGCTGTGTATTTGGTTGATACTGGTTGTACTGGTGTGTTTGTGTTCTGGTTGGTACTGGTTGTGTTGGTGTGTGTTCTGGTTGGTACTGGTTGTGTTGGTCTGTGTACTGGTCGGTACTCGTTGGTACTAGTTGTATTGGTGTGTGTGTCTACTGGTTGGTACTGGTTGTACTGGTGTGTGTCTACTGGTTGGTACTGGTTGTATTCGTGTGTGTGTTCTGGTTGGTACTGGTTGTGTTGGTGTGTGTTCTGGTTGGTACTGGTTGTATTGCTGTGTATTTGGTTGATACTGGTTGTACTGGTGTGTGTCTACTGGTTGGTACTGGTTGTACTGGTGTGTGCCCACAGGTTGGTACTGGTTGTATTGGTGTGTGTGTGTGTGTGTTCTGGTTGGTACTGATTGGTACTGGTTGTATTGATGTGTATTTGGTTGATACTGGTTGTATTGGTGTTTGTACTGGTTGGTACTGGTTGTATTGGTTTGTGTCCACAGGTTGGTACTGGTTGTATTGGTGTGTGTGTGTTCTGGTTGGTACTGATTGGTACTGGTTGTATTGATGTGTATTTGGTTGATACTGGTTGTATTGGTGTTTGTACTGGTTGGTACTGGTTGTATTGGTTTGTGTCCACAGGTTGGTACTGGTTGTATTGGTGTGTGTGTGTGTGTTCTGGTTGGTACTGATTGGTACTGGTTGTATTGATGTGTATTTGGTTGGTACTGGTTGTATTGGTGGGTATTTGGTTGATACTGGTTGTACTGGTGTGTTTGTTTTCTGGTTGGTACTGGTTGTGTTGGTGTGTGTTCTGGTTGGTACTGGTTGTGTTGGTCTGTGTACTAGTTGGTACTCGTTGGTACTGGTTGTATTGGTGTGTATTTGGTTGATACTGGTTGTATTGGTGTGTGTCTACTGGTTGGTACTGGTTGTATTGCTGTGTAGTTGGTTGATACTGGTTGTACTGGTGTGTTTGTGTTCTGGTTGGTACTGGTTGTGTTGGTGTGTGTTCTGGTTGGTACTGGTTGTGTTGGTCTGTGTACTGGTTGGTACTCGTTGGTACTAGTTGTATTGGTGTGTGTGTCTACTGGTTGGTACTGGTTGTGTGTGTGTGTGTGTTCTGGTTTGTACTGATTGGTACTGGTTGTATTAATATGTATTTGGTTGATACTGGTTGTATTGGTGTGTGTACTGGTTGGTACTCGTTGGTACTGGTTGAATTGGTATGTGTGTGTGTACTGGTTGGTACTGTTGTATTGGTGTGTCTAATGGTTGGTACTGGTTGTATTGCTGTGTATTTGGTTGATACTGGTTGTACTGGTGTGTGTCTACAGGTTGATATTGGTTATACCGGTGTGTGTCTACTGGTTGGTACTTGTTGTATTGGTGTGTGTGTGTGTACTGGTTGGCACTTGTTGGTACTGGTTGAATTGGTGTGTGTGTGTGTACTGGTTGGTACTGGTTGTATTGGTGTGTCTACTGGTTGGTACTGGTTGTATTGCTGTGTATTTGGTTGATACTGGTGTGTGTCTACAGGTTGATATTGGTTGTACTGGTGTGTGTCTACTGGTTGGTACTTGTTGTATTGGTGTGTGTGTGTGTGTACTGGTTGGTACTCGTTGGTACAGGTTGAATTGGTGTGTGTGTGTGTGTGTCCTGGTTGCTACTGGTTGGCACTGGTTGTATTGATGTGTTTCTACTGGTTGGCACTGGTAATATTGGTGTGTCTACTGGTTGGTATTGGTTGTATCGGTGTGTGTGTGTGTGTGTGTGTGTTCTGGTTGGTACTGGTTGTATTGGTCTGTGTCTATTGGTTGTTACTGGTTGTATTGGTGTGTGTCTACTGTTTGGTATTGGTTGTGTTGGTGTGTGTCTACTGGTTGGTACTGGTTGTGTTGGTGTGTGTTCTGGTTGGTACTGATTGGTACTGGTTGTATTGATTTTTTTCTACTGGTTGGCACTGGTAATATCGGTGTGTCTATTGGTTGCTATTGGTTGTATTAGTGTGTGTGTGTGTGTGTGTGTGTGTGTGTGTGTGTGTGTGTGTGTGTGTGTGTGTGTGTGTGTGTTCTGGTTGTTACTGGTTGTATTGGTGTGTGTGTATTACTTGATACTGGTTGTGTTGGTGTGTGTCTACTGGTTGGTACTGGTTGTATTGGTGTGTGTCTACTGGTTGGTACTGGTTGTATTGGTGAGTCTACTGGTTGGTATTGGTTGTATTGGTGTGTGTGTGTGTTCTGGTTGTTACTGGTTGTATCGGTGTGTGTGTATTACTTGATACTGGTTGAGTTGGTGCATGCTGGTTGGAATGGGTTGCATGGATGAAATGGTATTTGTTGCGGACTTGGAGCTTTTCAGCACCAGGTACTGCTGGTAAAGGATGTGTGATCAGAGGTGAGCTGGAAGCATCTGTAACCTTGGTGTTTCTTCATCATGCTTGTTCTACACATAGAGGCTTGTTACCGTTTCACCTCCTCAGCAAACATACAGTCAGGTTAATGTTCTCACACAGAAGCTGTTCTCTGTGATGGAACTGAAAGGTCAAGTGTGTGAGAAAGCAAAAACACCAATCTCTGTGCACAGCAGGTGGTTGCTCCACCTGCTGAAGGAGTCCTGACCTGCGGGAGCAGACACAACAACCTCTGTTTGAAGTGACAGAGGTTTAGTCAGTCCTTTCATAAAGTCCATACACTGTGGAAACATGACCATATAGGTTTTGCAGATCTGATAAAATGTAATGCAGAAATTATTACATCACCTCTGGGCTTTAGTGAGGAATATGGGCTGATCTGGTTACATTTTCAACAACTCTGAAATATTTGTACTGCTGCTATCAACATAGCTAAATGTGATTACTATTTATCTCAGACGACAGACAAGACCCTAAAATATTTTGGCAAACTGTCAAATCTTTCTTTGCAAACTCTTGTACTTCTGAGCTTCCCTCTCATATTGTTGTTGATGCCACACATGTCCGAGCTAAAGATGAGATATTTGATTGTTTTAATGAACATTTTACCTTTATTTGACACCCCATCTTCCACACAAACACTATCTACCAAACCCGGATTAAGCCACAGCTTTTGTTTTGTTCATTCTCTGTTTGAGATGTCAAAGAGCCCCTAAGGACACTTAGACCCAGACGGTTTACCTCCCTACTATCTATACCTGGCTGCAGATATAATAGCAAAACCAGTATGCCACACCTCTCATCTTTCAGTTCAACAGAGTATTGTCCCTGAAATGTGTGTATGTTTTGGCCTTATTAAAAAGTGGTGACCCCTCAGACCAATTTCAAAGCTCTCAGTTTTGGCCAGTTTTAGAACAGCTGGTAAATGACCAACTCAATAAGTATTTGTATTCACACAATTTTCTTTCAAATGTTCAGTCTTGTTTTAGAAAGAAGCACAGTGCAGTTGCTGTAGCACCTTAGACACCAAAAATAAGTGTTGCCTTCTTTATTGACCTTTCGAAGGCCTTTGATGCCATCAATCATGGCGTTTTGTACCAACAGCTGAGTGATATTAGCCTGACAGACTGTTCTCAGCTGACTTAATGATTATCTGTCAAACTGAAAGCAGTGTGTTAAAGTTAAGGATCCTCCTCTGGCCTTTTGGATGTTGTTGGTGGTGTACCGCAAGCCCAGTTTTAGGACCCACACGGTTTTATATTTATATGAATAATAAAGGTCAAGACACCAAAACACCTATCCATCTGTATGCCGATGATACTGTTGTGCTCACGCTGTTTCACAAGTTTGTGAGCATCTGCAGTGAGAATTTGATCATGTCCAGTTACAACTACAACAGCTCAGACTGTTGCTGAACACAGACAGAATTAAGGTCTGTTCTAGCCTGTATTTTATCTTCAGAAGGTTCCTCTGTTGAACACAAGTCTTCCTACAAATATTTGGGCACGGAGATTGATGAAAACGCGACTTTTAAAACTCATGTCCAGAATCTTTAAAAAAACCTGAGAAATTAGGGTTCTTCTGTGGAAACGTGTTTTCTTTTAACACAAGGAGACAACATGTTGATGCGACTTTCCTGCTTCTTTTAGGCTATGGGAACATGTTATAAATGAAAGCCTCTGCACATCATCTTATGTCATTAGATTCTGCTTCTCTTGGAGATCTAAGATTTACAACTGGCTGTAAACATCTTACTCATCATTTCAAGCTGTATACTTCAGATAAATGGTTTTCCACATGAAGAGTTTTCCATTGATACAAATATATCTATAAATCCATTCTTGGTTTGTTGCCCTCGTCTTTATCTTCTTATACGTCACCCAAACCCACCAGTCACAAACTCCCAGGATCCCAGGATATAATTTCTCTCTAGGTTTCCCCAGTCTATACAGAATTATGAAAGCCAGTCTTCTTTTTCTCTGCACCATTAACCAGGAATCATCTCCTAAAGGAACTGAAAGTCCTTTTGAAATCTGTCAGCTTCATTTCATTGGCTAAAACAGTCAACTTCAACACTAATGTGAAACATCCACCATGGTGTCAGATAATTTCCAAACTTTCTAAACTTCAAAACCTGTGAATATTCCTGTAATGAGAAAAATCTTCTTCAGCTCACCCGATTACAGTCAAAGATCTGATCTTCTTCCTGCTCTGGGAGGAGACACACAATATCTTCTGCAGCCTGCAGGGGGCGCAGTCAGGATTACAGAAGGCTCTGTGTCAGCCAGTCTACTCTCTGGTGTGACACTAATGGAAATCAGCAGCGATTAAATCCAACAAGTTATTTAATTAGTGAGGTTTTAACGAGCATGCTGTTATGTGTGGAGACGTTTGGTTCCAGCTGTTTTCTTTGAGCGTGTCTCCAGTCAGCAACTCACCAGAAACACTCTGTCCTGCCTGCTAGTCACCAAAAATTAGTCTGAATTGAGACAGGTTCTGCAACTTCAGGCTGGACTAGAAGAACCTCCCTGAGCACAAATCCTCACACTTGAACATGCTTTTTTGTTTCAGGCCATCATCTACGAGGGTCAGGACAAAAATCCAGAGATGTGCCGAGTCCTGCTCACACATGAGATCATGTGCAGGTAAGAACACCTGAACACAACTGACCCAGAGGCTGGAGGCTCTCCAAGCTGTAAAGAACCAGATCAATAAATGTTTTACTGTCTGGTAGGTTACACTGGTCTCTCTGGAAAACTAGTCAGAACCAGAATACGGACAAGTACCACTCAAGTGGTACCAGTCAAGTATTTCTCTCAACAGTCAACTTGCTGGTAGGTACCAGTCCATGCTCTAACTGGTACCAACACTCTGAGGGGCTCTGAAGACTTCCATATTCTGCGCTCTATGTTTGGGTCATACGAACAGATAAAAAAAGTGAATCAGAGGAGAATACTGGAGAAAACCTTTTTCCCAGTTCTCCCAGTTCTCAATCAGTATGGTCGAAATTGCAGGTCCGGTTTATGGTGGATTTAAAGTTAAAAAGTTTTAGTTAATCCAACTTACAGTCAGATCAGCTCCCTTCAGGTTTATTGAGTTAAAAGTAAAGAGCCAAAAAATCCTGAAAACCATACCTAAAGTATCCAGCCGGTCTCAGTACAGAACTCAGAACTGACTGTAGTCAGCGTTGATAATCAAACAAACTGGAATCAAGCGGTAATCCTGGGACCAATTAAACGTGTGCTCTGGTGTGGAACAATTAGTCGGAACCAGGTGTCAGAGTCTCAGACCAGAACTGGGTGAGAGCAGACCTCAGATGTTCTGGAGGATCTGTAAGGATGAATCTTTCACTGACGGAGCTGTTTGTTATTCTGTGTGTTAGTCGCTGCTGTGATAAGAAGAGCTGTGGAAACAGGAACGAGACGCCGTCGGACCCCGTCATCATCGACAGGTAAAGCTTCATATTCAACATGTTCACAGTCGACTGATCACACATTCCCACGCAGTCCACATGAGCAGGTGCAGGGAAACCTGTCCTTCAGACACAACAAAACGTTTATTTCACTCTTCACTAACATGGAGCAGCAGCCTGATAGGAAGAGAACAACTCTACAGCTCTGGAAAATAAAACTTATTTTATCTGAGACAAAAGTGAAAGCCATCTAAAATCATCATTAACATGGTGCAGCAGGAAGAGAAGAAAGAGAAAACATCTGACAACTAGAACTGAAACACTAAAACACTGAAGACAAAGATGGAGAAAATGAGCAGGTACTCTCTTCAAACTCCGCTACCATCTTTCCACCTCCCCGCTCCCTAGTCAAAGCAGACCAGCTGCCCCTTCTCAGCACAAGAAACCCGGGCTTCCATGGATATGCCGTCCTCTGTTCCACTGGAACCCGACACATCTCAGACCTTCTGACCGGGCTTCCATCTGTTTAGAGCGAACCGCAGTACGGAGCTCTCTGTGAGAAAGAGAGGAGGGAGAATCTGCTTTCATGCAAACGAAGATTGGCATACTGATGTCACAGGTTTACAGAAGACATGTAGTCCTCACCTGGAGTCATTTTTTATAAACTGTAAACCCTTTTTATTCACAAAGTTTGTTCTCCTCGACTGTTCTGGTCAGTGTTTACATCCCACCACAAGCCTGCTAATCGGAGGCCGAAAAATAGCTTCTTAGCTAACGACCCGAGACCGGCAGATCTAACCTGACAGGGTACTGTTCCCAGGACCGTTTCAGGGTCTGGGATGGGTTCACACCAGCGTGATCCGCTCCAGAAACCGGATTCTGGCACGATATAAACCGTTTCAAAGGTTTGGTGTGAAAGCACTGTCTGTCACTCATTATGACCAGCCTGATGATGCTTTTCTGCTTGAACTTCCACTTCTTGCTGGGTGACCTCTAGGACTAGATTACTGGAATTACACTGCATTTAATCAACTCTTTGAGACTAACTGTTTTTACCCAGGTTCCCCTCCATCTGTATCCATAGGTTTATAGTTCACCATTACTTTTTTACAACTAATGGTTAACTCTTCTACTCTGATACTTTTTCACTACCTTCAACCCTTAATTCTTCAGCCTAAAGATGATAGTCAACAGGAGCAGGGATGCTGAAATTATGGCACATACTCTTCTTGCAGGATTAATTTCTACTGCAGAAGGAGACAGACAATTCAGTTCTATTCTTAAGGTCTCATTAAGTATGTTGCTTTTATTTTGTGTCAGAAGTCAGATTTGAACCTGCAGCCGTGCTGATTGGATGTTTTGACTGAGTTGGAGTTGCTCTAAATTTAGTGAACAGAATACAGCCTGCAGGAATATTAGCTGCCAACAGGAAGATCTCAGTGCTGTAAATTTGGGGGAATCCACTCCAGTTCAAACATAATGGGATAATTCCTTGAAATGCTGGTTGATCTGGTCCGAATAAGGCTGCACCTCCTCCTTGTCTTCCTCTCTTCTTTTAGCCTTCCTCCTCCCCCTCCTACCTCCTCTCTTCTGTCCCAGGAGGAATCATACGCTTTCTTCTCTTCACCTCCCCCTCCTCTTTCTCTGAGTGTTAATCTGCCCCCCCCACAGTCTCTGAGAGAGCACAGAGGGGAACTGGATGGATGGACGGATGGATGGATGAGTGCAGCAGGCTTTTGAAAAGAGAAGTGGTGATTTTACAGCAGCTCTTTTTTCTCCCCCTGCCTGCTGAAATGCATGATGGGAAGGTCTCCTGTGTTTTCAGCTGCGTCCAGTGAAGAGGAAACATGTCAGGGTCAGACTGCAGCTCAGAGCACAAACACTCAGCCTGCTGCTGGCTTCAATTTGCAGATTTCAGCAGAATTACAAATGCTAATATTATTTCCTGGTTTCATTTCAGCTTGAATATAAATGATCATTTTTATAAATCTCTGACCTGCTGCTGAAGATTCTGACTTCTCCAAAAATATAATTAACAACAGAATAACTTCTGTCCTTTTGGTCGACTTAGATATTTGTCTAGAAAATAAAGCAGGTTACATTGCAAAACCTGCAGTAGTAATAGAGAGATAATTGTTTGCCAGATAAATTATAGCCTGCTGTTTCTGCCAGAATTATAAAGCTTTTCCTAGTAAAACTAGTGTATACCAAGTGTTCACAGTCAGGCTTGGTAATCCCCCATCAGACCTGCAGGGTGATCCAGGGTCTGCAGAGGTTTCCCATGTCCTCTGTCCAAATATGTGTTGTTCTTAGCTGACTGCAAGTTTAGGTCCATTTTAGACCTCATAGGAGCAGAACTGGACTTTCCAGTTCTGTTGTAATTTATCAGTATAGAGCAGGGGTGCCCTTAGTCTGTCCTCGAGGGCCGGTGCCCTGCGTGTTTTAGATGTTTCCCTGCTCTAACACACCTGATTCGGGTGATTGCAGTTCAGCAAAAGCCTGTTAATCACCTGTCAATGGAAACCAGGTGTGCTGAAGCAGCGAAACATCTAAAACATGCAGGACACCGGCCCCCGAGGACAGACTTTGGACACCCCTGGTGTAGAGGTTTATGGGTCTTTGGTCTTGACTTCTCCTGGATTTCCTTTTTGAGGTGAGGTTCTCTGCAAATGTTTTCCAACTTGACATTCTGCACACTGTCAGCATTAATCCTGAATTTCTGCTTGATGTGTTGGAATAAAACTCAGGATTCAGTCATTTCTTTGTCTGTTGAGTAAATTTTCTCCTCATTTGTATTTTGCTTTATTTAGTTTAGTTTGTGGTTCTGGTGGATTTGGGTGTTTTCAGTTTTGATCTTCATCATCATTTGTTAATCATAAAAATATATTACTTTACGTCAACCATCATCCTTTCTGGTGTCGGTGTCTTCCTCCTCCAATTCGTCATGAGCTGGACCCAAACGCAGACAGGAGAATAGGGGTCTCGTACACGAGCAGTTACTAAAGAAACGTACAAAAATGATTAACATGGACGAGACCTGGAGAGCATTTGATGAGAACAACAGCATGGTGATAGTAAACAGGAGAGACAACTGGCATGGCTGGTAACAGAAGGATCTGACAAGGAGTAGAGGAACCTGACAAGCTTAAAACTGCAGGGGAGGAGATTAGTGACATGGGAACCAGGTTCTTTTAAGAGAATGCAGTAAAGCTGAGTCAGGTCCTGACCTGAGAAGCTGTTAGAAAATGACTGACGTAGAAATGAATACAGAGGGGTCTAAACAGGACATGGAAGAATTTACTGAAGACTAAAGACCAACACCAGGATAAGATACAAACCAAAACTTTAATAACATATTACAAGTAAGAGCTGAGAATCATTAAACAAACTAATAAATTTGGTGTGGAAGGCTGTGAATGAATAAAACAAATTTACAATTTCAACCCAAAATGATCGAAATACAAACCAAAGTGACTAACATGGATCATGACACAAGGTCCACTGCTGGTACTTCTAAAACACAGCTGAACCAATCTGGACACCAGACCCTGCAGTGTGGAAGTCATAGACCTTTTTAGTCAAGAAGATGCTCAGGATGCTTAGCTAGGGGGTAACCTGAGGTTTTACAAGCTGCAGTCTTTACACCTCAGATTCATGTACAGGAGCAGGTAGATTATTACCTTCTGTCAGGTTTCTCTACTCCATTAAAAGCAGACCAGGTGTGTATGTTTTTGGTGAAGTAGATACGGTGCTGAAGAGCAGCATGTTACCTTGGAACCTGGACAGTCCTGGTTGTCCTTGTCTCTAAAGACAACCCTGGTTGTCCCTGTGTCTGAGGACAGTCCTGGTTGTCCCTGTCTCTGAGGAGAGTTCTGGTGGTTTCTGTCTCCAAGTGACGTCCTGGTGGTTCCTGTCTCTGAGGACAGTCCTAGTTGCCCGTCTTTGCGGACAGTCCTGGTTGTCCCTGTCTCTGTGGACAGTTTTGGTGGTTTCTGTCTCCATGGAAAGTCCTGGTTGTCCCTGTCTCTGAGGACAGTTCTGGTGGTTTCTGTCTTCAAGTGAAGTCCTGGTGGTTCCTGTTTCAATGGAAAGTCCTGGTTGTCCCAGTCTCGGAGGAAAGTTCTGGTTGTCCCTATCTCTCAGGACAACCTTGGTGTTTCCTGTCTCTGAGGACAGTCCTGGTTGTCCATGTCTCTGAGGACAGTCCTGGTTGTCGGTGTCTCTGAGGACAGCTCTGTCAGGATTCAGTTGTGTTTCAGGTTAATATTTTTATAGTTTGACTCTTGGAGGCTCCTCGTCTCACAGGTTTCTGATATGTCAGGAGTTTCTGGTTCTCTATGCAGACGGGAGCTTTAGAGACTCTCTAATGACGTGATGATCCCCTCTGAATACTGTGAGAAAATTTGAACGCGCTGATCTTCAGTCAGTTAAAGACTTAAAAGTCACCATAAAACCTGCCGGCTCCCCATCAGTTTTTCTCTGCTGTTTGTAGTCGCTGATGATGATGGTGATGATGGGACCAGCTCTCATCTTTTCGATCTGAATACCTGATGTGAGAATTTTTTGGCGGCATGCACTCTCTCGTCTGCGAGGGTCTCTGGTGTGTGCAGCGTGGGATTATGGGAGGACGGCGTGCTGTCAATCATGTTGCAGGCGTAGGTGTGATTTCCCTCTCATGCTGCAGGTCGGCTCGGGATGGAATCTCATTACTGGCTGCGTTTCAGGGTGACTGACAGCAGAATAATGTTTGGGGCCCCAGAGGGCCCCAGCCGGCTAAATGTTAAATGTATGAATGCATTGGAGTCAATGGAGACATGAAGTGTAGCTGAATATTTTTCTTCCTGGGAAACAGGCTCGGACTGAACAGTGTGACCCTGAACACACTGTCTGCTGCTGTTTCACACAGGAAGGAAAGCCTCATACACACCTGAACACACACCCCTGAACACACACCTGGAGGGGGAAAGTTCTGAAGTCCACAGAAAATTTCTGGATTGATGTCCACAGCTTGAGGAAAAACCTAAACATCAAATCACAAACCATGAAATGAAGTGAATATTATCATCATTAAAGCTATCCTCGTTGAATTGATATTCTACCGGATGATGAATCCTTTCAGTGATGTTGTGAAGGTTTCATCTGAGCAGAGCACCTTCTTCCACATGTTTGCTGTGTCCGTTCATGGCTTGTTGCAAACAGCAAACCATACTTTTAATGGCTTCTTTCAACTCTGTCCTCAGTGTTGACAGATTCTGCTATCAGTCGTGAATCTCATGTCTGCAGACATATCACAGACAGATTCCGTTACTGTAAGTGTAACAGCTGATCTATCCATTTGCAGACACCAGATCATCTGATGTAGGAGACCCTGGCTCATTTAACAGCTTCCCCTCACCCCCTCCATATCCTCTCTGTGACGTTGAAGACTTACAGAGAAGCAGGAGTGATGGAGCAGGTGAACCTCCTGTCTCTCTAATTAGTATTTAACAGGTGTCTCCTCCTTGTATGTGTGTGTGTGTGTGTGTTTGTATTGATCGTCTGTCCTGCTGATCTCGAAGCGTCAGTATTGATTGACTATTTAGAAAGAAGCCGGTGTGTGTTTTATTTCACACACTCACTGTTGCAATTTCATTGCATCAGATGGATAATTAAGTGCACACACACACACACACACACACACACTGCGTCATTAACAGCCCCGTGTTTTTGTTTAACGCGGTCTTAACAAGGTGTCCATTAACAAGCTGAATGAGGAACTTGTCATCATTCAATTCAATTCAATTCAATTCAGTTTTATTTATATAGCGCCAATTCACAACACATGTCGTCTCAAGGCACCTCACAAAGTCAGGTACATACATTCCAATTAATCCTAATCATTGAACAGTGCAGCCAGATTCTGTTATTTATTCAAATTGGGTAAAAAGTTTTTCTATCTAAGGAAACCCATCAGATTGCATCCAGTCAGTGACTTGCAGCATTCAATCCTCCTGGATGAACATGTAGAGACAGTGGATAGTCACTGGCGTTGACTTTGCAGCAATCCCTCATACTGAGCATGCATGTAGCGACAGTGGAGAGGAAAAACTCCCTTTTAACAGGAAGAAACCTCCAGCAGAACCAGAACCAGGCTCAGGTGAGCGGCCATCTGCCACGACCGACTGGGGGTTAGTTGAGAACAGAGCAGAGACACAAAGAGAACAAAGAAGCACTGATCGAGGAGTACTTTCTATGGGAAGGAAATGTTAATGTTAATGGATGTAGCTCCTTTAGTCGTTTCACCTAGAAAGAAAGAACAAATAAACTCTGAGCCAGTTTTCAATGTTAGAGTCTGAAGAGAGCACATAGAGTTAGTCACAGTAAAAGCTCAGTCAATCGCTATGTCTAGGAGAGAGAAAGGGTTAAACACTAAAAGACAGGGCCATGTGGATCATCACAGTGATGCTGCTTACGCCCCTCTGATGATGTCATTGACTTTATATTCAGCATCATCAGTGAGGAAGATGGAAGCTGTTCAGTTGGTGGTTTTCTGCTGTGACGTGGGCCGTTCATACAGAGAACAGTTGGAACAGTAGTAGGGTTCAGAGCGCTGCATGAATACGGGAGCAGGATCTCCTTCAAAGATCTGTTTCATCATAAGTTCAAGAGTTCATACATTTCATTTAAAATGTTCAAAAGATTCAGAACAGTTAGTGAAACTGGGAACCAGCAATAAATCCTGACTGAGGCTACTCCTTCCTGTCCTTTGAGGAGGTAACATTTGTCCTGCTCTGTTCTCCTCAGCTAGAGACAGTGGTTATCCTACCTGGGTTTATATATCTATAAAGCACAGGACTGATATGGGTGGTCAACCTGCTGCTGTTGTTTAACTTCAACCTTGCCATCTGGTGGTCCATGATCAAGGTTCTACTTTCTGCTGCTGCTGCTCTGTCAGCGTTCCATCCAACTGGTTTATTTTCAGAAACATTTAAGAGAACCTCCTTGTGGAAACAGATGTAATGATGCACTGATGAGATAAAGCTGCTGAGAGTCCCAGCTCTGACAGGTGAAGTCTTCTGAAGCTATTTTCAGTGGCGGATTAATCTGTCTCGTTGTTTGCAGCAGGATAATGAAGTGCTGATGGATTACAGAGGAAGCACGACTTTAACTGTTAATAACCTCCTCCTCCTTCTCTGCCTCCTCCTCACTGAGAGGAAGAACAAGAGGAGGTGTCTGCTTTCATTTACTGTGAAGAGATGATGATGGACTCCTCATTATCTCAGCTAATTACCTCCTCCTTCTCCTCCTCCTCCTCTGGACATTTCAGAGTCTGGAGACCCAGGTTGAGACTCTCCTGGTCTGGAAAACCCTGTGTGTGTGTGTGTGTGTGTGTGTGTGGGTGTGGGTGGGTGTGTGTGTGTGTGTGTGTGTGTGTGTGAGAGAGAGAGACTGACAGGTGACATTAACATGTTTAACTGTAAAATGTCAGACTATGAATATTACCTTAGCTTTGTTTGACCCTGTCTGGCTGCCGTAGGAGCAGGAGTATCTGTCAGACTCAGCCTGAAGCAGGTGGTTCTGATCCGGATCAGGATCTGGTTCGGTTTTGCTGGATACATACAATGATATCTCTAGGATCCATTAAATCTGTCAAAGTATTCTTCTCTTGCTACCTTCATTCTAAGTTCTGACGGGGAACACTGAAGTTGAGAGATTAGATAGCACCAGAACCAGAACTGAATCAGCAGCTACATGTTCAGATTTTCTGTCTGGATTTGATCCAGACAGAACATCTGATTTGGTCCAAGGCCTGGTCCTGCTTCTGGTAAAAGTCTGTTCCTGTTAAAAGGAAGCTGTTCCTTTCCACTGGCATCGCATGCTTACTTAGGAGGAGGAATTGCTGCAAAGTCAGTGACTCGACCCAATAAGCCGGGCTTTCTTTGCCTAATTCTTACAGCAGTATGTGACGGCATACAGTACAGACCAAAAGTTTGGACACACCTTCTCATTCAAAGAGTTGTCCTTATTTTCATGACTATGAATATTGTAGCTTCACACTGAAGGCATCAAAACTATGAATTAAAACATGTGGAATTATATACTGAACAAAAAAGTGTGAAACAACTGAAAATATGTCTTATATTCTAGGTTCTTCAAAGTAGCCACCTTTTGCTTTGATTACTGCTCCGCACACTCTTGGCATCCTGTTGATGAGCTTCAATTCAATTCAATTCAATTCAATTCAATTCAGTTTATTTATATAGCGCCAATTCACAACACATGTCGTCTCAAGGCACTTCACAAAAGTCAGGTACATACATTCCAATTAATCTTAGTCATTGAACAGTGCAGCCAGATTATGTTATTTATTCAAATTGGATAAAAAAGTTTTTCTATCTAAGGAAAGGAAACCCAGCAGATTGCATCCAGTCAGTGACTTGCAGCATTCCCTCCTCCCGGAAGAACATGTAGAGACAGTGGACAGTCACTGGCGTTGACTTTGCAGCAATCCCTCATACTGAGCATGCATGTAGCGACAGTGGAGAGGAAAAACTCCCTTTTAACAGGAAGAAACCTCCAGCAGAACCAGGCTCAGTGTGAGCGGCCATCTGCCACGACCGACTGGGGGTTAGAGAGAACAGAGCAGAGACACAAAGAGAACAAAGAAGGACTGATCCAGGAGTACTTTCTATGGGAAGGAAAAGTAAATGTTAATGGATGTAGCTCCTTTAGTCGTTTCAACTAGAAAGAAGGAACAGATAAACTCTGAGCCAGTTTTCAAGTTTAGAGTCTGAAGAGAGCACAGAGAGTTAGTCACAGTAAAAGCTCAGTCAGTAGCTATGTCTAGAAGAGAGAAAGGGTTAAACACTGAAAGACAGGGCCATGTGGATCATCGGCAGAGGGTGAGCACCAAGCTGTTGCCAGCAGAAGCTTGGAGGATTCCCCTCTCCAGACAGGTGTTACAGGTAAACACAGAGTCAGGCCAGGTGTAGCTTCTAGGAAGGTAAAAGAGAGAGAACAAAGTTAAAAGCTGAGATAACAGCAAATAATACAAAATTGAAGAGTAGCGTGAGAAAGTAGCAAAGAGGTGAAAAGTGGTCATTATGTCCTCCAGCAGCCTAAGCCTATAGCAGCATAACTACAGAGATAGCTCAGGATAACCTAAGCCACTCTAACTATAAGCTTTATCAAAAAGGAAAGTTTTAAAACCTAGCCTTAAAAGTAGACAGTTTGTCCATCTAGAGCCCACTGATGGCCATTGTTATACTAAAAACCACAACGATTGCGATACCTCTCTCTGTCAGATTGACCATAACCTTGGGAAAAAAGAGGGGGTCATACAGGTAGCAGAAATGGAGGGTGTGTTTTCACCTCAACCGTAACTGAGCCGGTTTAGGCTAAACCTGACTCCCCCTTACTCCATCCAACAAGGGGAGAAGAAGACGGAGCTAAAATAAGGAAGATAGCTCAGGATAACCTAAGCCCCCTCTAACTATAAGCTTTATCAAAAAGGAAGTTTTAAGCCTAGCCTTAAAGTAGACAGGGTGTCCCGCCTCACGGAGTAAAACTGGGAGCTGGTTCCACAGGGGAGGAGCCTGATAACAAAGGATCTGCCTCCCATTCTACTTCTAGAGACTCTAGGAACCCACCAGTAAACTGCAGTCTGAGAACGAAGTGCTCTGTTTGGAACGTATGGAACAATCAGATCTCTGATGTATGATGGAGCTAAATCATTAAGGGCTTTATATGTGAAGAGGAGAATTTTAAATTCTATTCTGGATTTAACAGGGAGCCAATGAAGGGAAGCTAAAATAGGAGAAATATGATTCTCTTTTTTAATTTTCATCAGACCTCTTGCTCCAGCATTTTGAATCAGCTGAAGGCTTTTTAACTGCATTTTGTGGACATCCTGATAGTAAAGAATTACAATAGTCCAGCCTTGAAGTAACAAATGCATGGACTAGTTTTTCAGCGTCACTCCCGGACAGGATATTTCTAATTTTGGCAATGTTCCGGAGATGAAAAAAGGAATCCTAGAAACCTGTTTAATATGGGATTTTTAAATGACATGTCCTGGTCAAAAATAAAACAAGGTTTTTTACTTTATTATCGGAGGTCAATTTAATGCCATCCAGGTTAAGTGATTGACTAAGCAGTTTTTTTTAAAGACTCCGGTCAAAGACGACAACTTCCTGTCTTGTCTGAATTTAGAAGCAGAAAAATTTAAGTCATCCAAGGTTTTTATGTCTTCAAGACATGCTTGTAGTCTATCTAACTGTTGGGCTCATCAGGATTTATGAATAAGTAAAGCTGAGTATCATCAGCGTAACAGTGAAAAAATTATTATTCTATGCTGCCTGATAATTTTACTATTGGAAGCATATATATAGTAAAGAGAATTGGCCAAGTACTGAACCCTGTGGTACTCCACAATAACCCTGGAGTTTAAAGATGATTTATCAATTTACATGAACAAACTGGAATCTGTCAGACAAATAAGATTTAAACCAGCCTAGCGCTGTTCCCCTGATCCTCTACAGCATATTCCAGCCTTTCTAAGAGAATATTATGATCGACTGTATCAAATGCAGCACTGAGATCTAACAGAACCTTACAGACACAAGCCCATTATCTGAGGCAATAAGAATATCATTAGGACTTCAGCAGAGCTGTTTCCAGTGCTATGATGAGCTCTGAACCTGACTGAAAAGTCTTCAAACAGGTCATTGCTGTGTAAATGCTCACACATTTGATTAGCAAAACTATTTTCTCAAGATTTTAGATAAGAATGGAAGATTGGATATCGGTCTGTAATTTATTAAGTCATCTCGATCAAGCGAAGGTTTCTTAAGCAAAGGTTTAATTACAGCTACCTAAAAGCTTGTGGTACATACCCATTTACTAAAGATAAATTAATCATATCTAAAATGGGGCTTATAATCAAGAGGGAACACTTCCTTAAATAATTTGGTTGGGATTGGGTCTAACATACAAGTTGAAGGTTTAGATGAAGCTAATATTTCTGATAACTCTGGAAGCTCCACAGGATCAAAACAGTCCAAACACAGATCAGGTTCTACAGTTATTTCCAATGTTGTCAGAAGGAAAGCATCTTCTTACAGAAACAAACAAAAGGGTGTGGGAGAAATTCGGAGTGACTATGGAGATGGACCTTTGGTTGTCCTCATGGAAGCTCTGGCAAACCATCCAATGAGTCAAAATGGGAATGCTTGGGGACTGCACCCTGTACTGGGTACATGACCAAGTAAAGAAAAGCGCACTTTGAAGGACTCTTTAATCTGATCACCAGAGGAGGCAGAGTCTGAGGATGTGGGCAGAAGGTGAGTCCATCACTTGGGTAGAGGTCGTCAAGGTAGTTTAAAAGTTGCCAAGCGACAGAATTTTGAGGGTAGATGAGATTTATCCCAAGATTCTGAGTGCCAAGGACATTGTTGGGCTGGTGTCATGGACACAACTCTTCAGTGTGTCATGGGGAGCTGTGGTGTCACAGACACCAATTATTGATGGACCACACTTCTTAGCCTTTATGGGAAAGTCTACTTTAGAGCGTTGTAATAGAACTCCCAACCTAATGTCTAATATTGTATGCAGAAGGAGCAATAGGCTTTCACCCTGGCCAGGAAATCTGACAGAGTTGCTGAGGGGGTAATGTGAGTTTGGTTTTCTTGTTTTATGGATATAGAAAAAGCTAACAACTTTGCTTCCTAAGCCGTTTTGTGGGGGTGGGGGATACTCTTAAATCATTGTGCAATGAAAGCAGCAGATCTATCTGCATTCTTGACACAAAGTTTGTTTCTAGTGTGGGTTGGACCTCACCAGGCCTGTCCCTTGTCCCCGATCCTGTTTGTAATACTAATAGACACAATCTCAAAGTACAGTCTTGGACAGGAGGGTTTCTGGTCTGCTCATCTTTGGTTTTTGCAGGCTAAAGGTTTTCCTCTCAATAAGGTAATGCATGTGAGTACAGTGGTGTAAGGAATATTAATCTGTCAATATTATCTAATATTTAATATTAATACTTTAATATTTTATTAAATAATATTTCGGTCTGTCAAGGGTTGTCCTGTGAATACCAGCCCAGTAAGGCGATGGTATTAGGACAAAATTGAAAGGTATGAGCCAAGCTCTGACATTATTGAACAGCAAAACTCTGCACACACATGGAATGAATTCACACAATGTCTTAAAATACAAGAATTTATTAACAAAAATAAGTCAACTCAAAGTCAAAAATATTTCAATCAACAAACTCTTTACTATGCTAAAACAATCCAACTAAACTACCAAGCAGAATTAAAGAATAACGAAGATTAATGGGCTATGTACAATATAAACAAGTTGATTAAAGATGAAGAAAATCATGACCAAAAGAGTGATGCAACATTACCTTGCAATGTTATTTATGTTTGAGAACCAAGGATTATCTTGAAGAATCTGGAAATGAAGTTAAGTTAGTCTTGGAACCAACTTAGACAATAATCAGCAAACCTTTAGACAACCATTCACAATGCAAGATCAGATAAAATATTATTTTAATAAAATAATGTTTTAAAGAATGATCTGCTGAATAAAATCAACCTTCTGGATGACTAATTCTCAACGGTGTCTAATTAGTTGCTTTTATTTATTAAAATAATATTTAAAGAAATATTATTAAGGGAATATTTGAAAAAGAGCCAAATCTTTCTGGAGAAATGGAGCAAAATGGTATTTACTTAGTTATCAGATTTAGTAAAATAATGTTTAGGGACTATTATTCACTAGCTTGAAAACTAACAACCTTCTGTTAAATATTCTTTAGCAGCAAGCACGTGTTCTTAGCTGTTAGCAGTTGAGCTAACAAAGGAGGCTGATAGCTTAGCTTAGCACCAGAATCAAACACATACCTTTAAAATACCAGGGTCAATAAAAGGGTTAAAATGCTTAAACGCGGACGGCGCGTTTTGACATTCTGTTTAAAATCACCCTTTAAATAAAGTTTGTCTTAACTTCAAAAACACACAAACAAAGAACACAAAACTGAGCACATGTGCTGCAGATAGCCTGCTAGCACTAAGATAGTTGAGTTCAACACAAACAAAACCAAACTTCATACAATGAAAACGTTCAGATCATTTCATCCTAACTGTTATTCTGCCCAAACCTAACCTCTGACCATGGTGAGGAAATGTTGTCCAAGGGACGAAGTTTGAAGAAACGTCCACAGTCAACAAGCGGATAGCTTTCAGCTAATACTAATACTGTAATACTAATGGACACAATCTCAAAGTGCAGTCTTGGACAGGAGGGTTTCTGGTCTGCTCATCTTTGGTTTTTGCAGGCTAAAGATTTTCCTCTCAATAAGGTAATGCAGGTGAGTACAGTGGTGTAAGGAATATTAATCTGACAATATTATTTAATATTTAATATTAATACTTAATACTTTAATATTTTATTAAATAATATTTCGGTCTGTCAAGGGTTGTCCTGTGAATACCAGCCCAGTAAGGCAATGGTATTAGGACAAAATAAAAAGGTGTGAGCCAAGCTCTGACATTATTGAACAGCAAAACTCTGCACACACATGGAATGAATTCACACAATGTCTTAAAATAAAAGAATTTATTAACAAAAATAAGTCAACTCAATGTCAAACATATTTCAATCAACAAACTCTTTACTATGCTAAAACAATCCAACTAAACTACCAAGCAGAATTAAAGCATCTTCTCTACCATTACCATTGCATTGCTTCTCTACCATTACCATTGCATGGTAATGTTGCATCACTCTTTTGGTCATGATTTTCTTCATCTTTAATCAACTTGTTTATATTGTACATAGCCCATTAATCTTCGTTATTCTTTAATTCTGCTTGGTTGTATTTTAAGACATTGGGGTTTGCGTTCGCTCTGTGAACAAGGGTTAGCTCCGAGCTTAGTGGGTCCCTCCGTCCCTGACCACAGGTTAACCGGGATGGGGGTCTCTCTGTCTTCCTTCAAGACTGGGAGACCGCGTCTTGCAGGGGCTTCTTTGAAACCCCGTTTGCTTTGCAGGGCTGGGAGAAAAAACTAAGCAATGCTTGTCCTTTTTCCCCCCCTTCAAAATGAATACCGGATACACAAACAGCAATTCATTCCTACTTAACTTTTAATGATCGCGTGATTTATGACACCCTTTGGGTCCAGTTTTAAAAGTTTAGTCTTTTTGGGGCCCGCAAAAAGACCCCAGAGCACTTGGTCTGCTCCTGTCCCCTGGGCAACCGCTTGGGGGAAAAGACTTGTGGGGAAAGGGGGGGGGTTTTTTTGCGGCCGTGGTTTTGGGGAATTCCTCTGTTACCCCCCTTCGCCTTCTGAAGTTGTGCTAAATCTGCTAAATGCAATTTTTTTTGAAAGTTCCAGAAAAGTATGTACCGGGTTTTAATGTTAAAAATCCATGGCTGGGGGCCCCACAGGGCAGGAAGAAAATAGGGGTAACAGAACTTGTGATCAGGACAACTCAAGAAGATTCCCAAGCTAGCTAAGGCATGCAGAGAATTAAGCACTGGTAAGTTCAACAAGGAATTTCGGAAGGAGAGCTTGATTATCATGATCATAATGGACAATGAGGCAACTGGTGGAGATCCTAAATATCTGGGGCTTGATTGCAGACGATCCATAGGTGAATAAGACTCATGAGTCAGCTCCACACAAGCAGGAGTGCTGCTGCACAGTAATACATGGAGAGTACATACAGGAACACTGCAACTAGTCCAGATTACATTCAAGTTTGGCATTAATTAATTTTATCTGTCAACCTGAATCATCAGTCACTGAGCTCCAATAATTTTCTAGTCAATATATTTGGTTTGAAATTGACTTGCTTTTCATGTTAACCGATCAGATGTCAAGGTCTGCTTGACGAGGTGCAATGATAGTGTACTGTATTCTATTGTATACTATATACTATTTCTATGTGGTTTTAATAAATAAGAAAATAATTTAAAATGATTTTTACATTTATTAATATTATTATGCATTTAAATTATTAACACAATTTAATCATTATAAATGCATGTGTTTATTTATTCAATTCATTTATTAATATTTCTTTGTGACACGTTTGGCACTCTGCAGCGATCTCTTGTCTTAAATAAAGTGAATGTCCATGCAGCTGGCTCATAGTACGTTTCGAGAGCTGTCCCTGGTGCTGAATGTGGCGCTGTCCTCAGTCCTCTTTTCAAACTGAGCTCGCCACCCGTTTACTTCTCCCTCCTCTCATCCGCCCAGCAGCCCCTGCACCGCACTGATTAGCTGCAAGAGAGGGGGGTGAGAGATTGGCAAGCGATGCATGGAGAATCGCACCCGGGAGAGAGGCAGAGACGCCACTTAAAGAGCCACAGACCGTTTTTAATGACTCCACTGTAGCGTGGCCGCATCACTGCAAGGTGTTCTGCGTTTCTTAACTTAAGGGCTGCACTTTGCAAACGTGTGCGGGCGCGGATGCTTGGTGACGCCTGATTGTGTCTGTCTGTGTGTTTCCAAGGGAAAAAAAAGCATCCCAATAGATAAGCCTTAAATTATAATGTCTTGGCTCTTTAAGAGGCATGACAAATAAACACGGAGAGCAAAGCATGGTTGAAATCACTGCCAGATTCACCTTAATGAATCTACCTACTTTAATTATTGTTTTTATATTTTTATTTAGTTTTTTTTCTAAAAAGATTTTTCTTTAAAATAATAAATATGTGAATTGTGAAATCAAAAGAGACAAATTTGTTGGCACTCCAGGTAAAGATGTGTTAAAAGACTTCAAAATCTGATTGTTTTTTATTGCAACAGCATAATCTAACGCTGAAACATAAAAATGAAAAAAACATTTAATCTTAGTACATGTTAAAATATCACCTAAAAAGTCTGCATTAAAATCAAATATTTAAACTTGGGACATAACTTCAAGAAAATAGGCAGTGCAACAATTAAAACATTTAAAATAACCAGAATTGTGACCAACAAAGCTGAATGATGACCTGTATTTATTTTGTCACCATATATACTGAGCAGGATGGTAAGAGATGGTAAAAAGAAAATATCCAAAGCTTACTGTTGGAGAACTGCAGCGACAAGAGGCTTTTTTGGGTCACAAAGTCTTCATAATAATCATTAGATGCTATCTGTATGCCATAGAAAAACGTTTTGTCCTAGTAAGAAATCAGGTGTAGTTTGCTCAATTCTGCTAGTCTGCAACTGCATGCTTTAGTAAAATAAGGCTAACATTGTACTATTAGACTAAGGTTGAGCTTTATGACAATAAACTACAAACGCCATGTGGGTTAGGAGTGAAACATAGGATTGATATGCACTGCTGTGGGCAGGTTTCTATTCCAAAGGTCCTATGTTCAATGTTAGAGTACATGGCATTACCATCTCAGATACTAAGCTGTGGATTTTAACAGAAATTTTAAATTCAGTTGTTAATAGTGATTTCTGTAGGATAATGATTCCATAAATTTGGCCAAATCGGTCTACCATAGAAAACCTGCAGAGTGACCTCAGGAGAAGAGAGTTTACAGACAATGAAGAAAATGGACAACCTAGAGAGATTTTGTAAAGATTCCTCGCCCTATGTACTCCAACCTTGTGAAATGTTATAGTAGCAGACTAAGTACTTTTACAACCCTCTTGCAAAAAGAGGGTTGCAAAAAGCATTAAATAAGAGTTACAAGCAATTGTGATGCCCGTGATCTTGTTAGCAACATTTATTTCTTAACACTGGATTTTTTCCACCCACTGAATAAATGCACTCAAATTAAAGTTAGGATTTTTCTGAAATTTTCTTTGTGATATTTATGCTTCTGCAAAAAGGAATTTACTGTAAGGCTTCTTAAACATAGGGTGCTTAACATATGTCCACTTCAGTACATACACATATGTTTGCTCAACAAAACAAATTCATCTTTCTACACACAGGAAAGTAAGCAACCTATCTCAGTCGAGTGATTTAACCCTTGTAGCCATTTTATGGCATTCATTTCAAGCTCATTTAAAGTCTTCAATTGACTTAAAGGTAAAGTACAATGACTGGCAAGTGCTGCTGAGCAAGCAGAATTGTCTTATTGTCTTATATTAACAATCACACATAAATAAATACATATCAGAGGTAGAGGTGACAGGTCAAATCATCTCTCTAATTTACTTTTCCTCAGAGAACCTGTTTATGTGTGTGAAAATGTGAGAGTGTCCCTTGCTTACTCACATTATCTCACAAGAGAACTCATTAACATAGAAATGACTTCAAGAGGAGAAGCAGAGGGTTACACCTTGGATTAGAGACAGGAGGGAGGTGGAAAAGCTTGACAAGGTAGGGAGGAGGGAGGCATTTTCATAGAAGGAGAGGGAAAATAGGAGGGGAGAGATGGGTAGGAGAAGAAAGCGTATTTATGGATGACAGTGTGCAGAGAAGAAAAGGGAAGCAGAGAAGGTACTGGACTTAGAAAGAAGTGATATTTTAGTGTCAAACTGTTTTGCCAACAAAGATGGAAACAGTGTTTAAGAGTATTGGATGCAATGAATGACAAAACTTTTTAAAAAGGTTTGCCCCATTCTCAGCTTTAGCTGGGCAGCTTATACCATTGCAGGGAAATGCATCATGGGACATGAAGTCTGCAATCACCAAAAGCTTCCCCACTCCCCCGTGCACTTAATTATTTGAACAGCAGCAGAAGGAGGAGGACAGACAGAAAGTCGAGGCGGTCGTCGAAATGAGGAGGAGGAAGACTATGGGGTTTCTGCTCAGTGAACTGGAACCCTCTCGCGCCTTTGGCCACTCTTCAGAGATGAGGAGAAGGGGAGGACGGAGGAAAAAAAAGTTAGAGGAAACTGACAAGCTTGCAGAAATTAGAAAGCAAAAACTGAACTATCTGGAAGAGAAAAGGAGAGGAAGAAGTGACGGGTGGCTGACAGATAGAGGACACTGATGAATTTGTTGTGCGCATTATGCATGTGCAGATGTGTTTCTTTGTGTGTGTGTCTTTCAGCAGATGGAACCGTCTTCAGGGTAGAATAGGACATGTGGCGATGTGGCATGATGCTCGTATGTCAGAGCAATGATTTATGAAGTCTCTGCAGACAGAGAGAGCCCATTGAAGTGGTCAAGGAGCATGAGCATGTATTGGTTTGTGGTTGTTTGAAAAGTGAGGGAAAGTACACTTTTATTACTTCTAGACTGGACCATTGTATCTCCCTTCGTTGTGGGATTGACCAGTCTCTTCTTCGCCATCTGTAGCTGGTTCAAAATTCAGATGTCTGTCTGCTAACGAGTTCAAGACGACATAGACATCGCTTCCTGATTTTGAATTCTCTGCTGGCTGTCTATTTCTTTAAAAAATGTTTTTATGTTTTGTATTTAAATGTCTAAATCTTCTGGCACCTGAAAGCTCCTTAGTGAGCTTTTACATCCACACATTCTCAGTAGATGTCTAAGTTTTCAAGACCAAACGCTTTTAGTTGTTTCCAGGACTTGGCTCGTGGCCATGTTTAACAGAGCTTTTTCAGCTGCAGCTCTTATGCTCTGGAACAATCTCCCTCTTTCTGTGAGGTCTGCTGTAACTTGATTTTAAATCTCTTTGAAAAAGTTATCTTTGTAAACTTGGTTTTAATTCTAGAGAGCACAACCATTAGGCCAGTCCTTGTATCTCCAGTGTCTTTTATTGCTGTTTTTATTGTTGTATTGTCAACCTTGTACTTTATTGCTTATAGTCTTTATTTTCTTATATTGTACAGCCCTTTGGTTGTCTTTTGGTTTGTATACCTCTTTACAAAATAAATAAAATAATAATAACAAACTGCTCCACACACCACAACCTGTCAACCTCAGCCTTTGTGGGGATACTCACCTGCCTCCTGGAAAATTCCACTCCTCCAACAACAGTAAGACTTCAGCTTCCTTTTAAACCTTATTGCAAATTACCAAACTTCATTTTATGCAATAATCACCTACCTTTCCTCCTCATCGTCATCCTGAAACCATTCACTCTTTCTCGTGGCAATAAACTGTTTAAACCTTCCTCAGTTGTTCGTAGTTGGTGCCTGCACAGAGTTCTCATTAACAAACATAATGACAGTCTGCTTCAAAAATTCTCCTTCACAAACTGGTTCTCATATATCATGGTACTGCTTTGGGACTGGGGCTCTATTTGACACTTACCACTGTCATTGTTATTTCCTGGTGGCCTAGCCCATACTCCATTTTCACAGGAAAACTCACTGGTTTCTTTTCATTTTTATAATTCGAGAAACCCATTCATTCTGTCATATTTAGTAAATTAGAAAATGTGTTCCGATGAGGCTCGTTTGTCAGATTAAAATTACCTTTTTAAACTAGCAACCTTTGAGCAGGTATCATGAAGCCCACATTTCTGCATTAAAATGTTTTTTATTGGTCTATTCTAATCTTAAATGTTTTGTTTATTAGCTGTAAGTGAGATATCATTATAATTAACAGAAATACAGGCTTTAAAACATCAGTCTGTGTGTAAATAGTCTATAATGTGTTTTATAAATTTTTCAGGATTATTCTAATTTACTGAGTATGACTATCTTCACAACGTAATATTTATAACACTAGCCGAAGTTTACATTCTAACAACAAACAAAAAAGGTAAGAGAAAGTTAGATTGTATGCATTAACAGGTTTTTTATTGCTTGTTTTTTATAGCTTGTTAAGAGTATAGAATTTTATCTAGGTACAGTTTTAGATCCTTTAGATCCTATGTGCCACACTTTAATATTTTCTAGTGGATTCTGGTAAAAAAATTTCCTTATTATTTATTCTGTCAAAACTTGGATTACTTTAAATTTTCTGCTTCTAAATTCAGACAAGACAGAAGTTGTCGTCTTTGGACCGGAGTCTCTGAAAAAGAAACTGCGTAGTAAATCAATTAATGTGGCATTAAATTGGCCTCCGCTAATAAAGTAAAAAAGCTTGGTGTTATTTATGACCAGGACATGTCATTTAAACCTCATATTAAACAGGTTCCTAGGATTTTCTTCTTTCATCTCCAGAACATTGCCAAAATTAGAAATATTCTATCCAGGAGTGACGCTGAAAAACTAGTCCATGCATTTGTTACTTCAAGGCTGGACTATTGTAATTCTTTACTATCAGGATGTCCACAAAATGCAGTTAAAAGCCTTCAGCTGATCTAAAATGCTGCAACAAAATTGAAAAGCGAGATCATATTTCTCCTATTTTAGCTTCCCTTTATTGTCTCCCTGTTAAATCCAGAATATAATTTAAAATTCTCCTCCTCACATATAAAGTCCTTAATGATCTAGCTCCATCATACATCAGAGATCTGATTGTTCCATACGTTCCTAACAGAGCACTTCGTTCTCAGACTGCAGGTTTACTGGTGGTTCCTAGAGTCTCTAGAAGTAGAATGGGAGGCAGATCCTTTAGTTATCAGGCTCCTCTCCTGTGGAACCAGCTCCCAGTTTTAGTCCGTGAGGTAGACAACCTGTCTACTTTTAAGGCTAGGCTTTAAACTTTCCTTTTTGATAAAGCTTATAGTTAGAGTGGCTTAGGTTTTTCTGAGCTACCTCTGTAGTTATGCTGCTATAGGCTTAGGCTGCTGGAGGACCTAATGACAACTTTCATCCTCTTACATTCTGATACTACTCCCAATTTTCTCTCTCTGTTTTTTCTTCTACCTAGAAGCTAAATCTGGCCTGGCTGTGTTCAGCTGCGACACCATCCTGGAGGGGGGCATTGGCAGGGCTGCTGCTGTCAACAATGTAATGTTCTTCTTCTACAGATTATACACTTGGCCCTGTCCTTCAGTGTTTAACAAAGTCTCTCCTAGACATAGCTACTGACTGAGCTTCTACTGTGACTAACTGTTTGTGCTTTCTTTCATACTCTAGACTTGAAAACTGGCGAGTTCATCTGCTTAGCTGTCTTTCCTAGATGAAACCACTAAAGGAGCTACTACTATTAAGGTTTTATTTTATTTTTTCCCATAGAAAGTACTCCCAGATCAGTGCTTCTGTGTTCTTTTTGTGTCTCTGCTCTGTTCTCTCAAACCCACAGTCGGGCTTCTTGTAAAAAGGGAGTTTTCCTTTCCTCTGTCGCTACATGCTCAATGAGGAGTAAATGCTGCAAGTCACTGACTCGATGTAATCTGTTGTGTTTTCCTTAGATAGAAAAAACTTTTTAACCAATTTGAATAATAAACTGAATTTAAGTGCACTGTTTGGTAATTAGGATTAATTGGAATGTATGTCCCAGACTTGAAATGTGTATGATTCAATTGAATTGACTTTGTAAAGTGCCTTGAGACAGCATGTGTTGTGAATTGGCGCTATATAAATCAAACTGAACTAAAATTCCCATCACTCTTTTGCGGTATGATAAGGTGTAAAGTAGTTTAAATTTTATGCTGCCTCTTGGTTGGATCCTTGTTGCAAATATGATTTAGTTCACAATTGATTCTCCTGGATAAATACAGTTTAATAATAATACTTGAATTAGCCACCTTTCCCTGCAGTTGAAGCTGATAGTCTTTTAGGGTATATCTCTAGGGAGTTTTGCCCATTTTTGCCAATTCTTTGCAAAGTAGCCCAAGCTCTAAAGCATTACATTTGAACTTTGGTTATATATACCAAGTCTTTGTCCTGTTAGAGCCCCTGCCATATTCCCAAGTCTTCTGCAGCACCTAACAGGTTTTCTTCCAGGATTTCCAGCACCTCCACAGCATGATGTGGCCACCACCATGTTCTATCATGGCAATGGCATGTTCTGTTTAATAATTAGATGAAATCTGAAGGCAGTTTGTAGAGCTGGTTTTTTTTATGGCTATCAGTGTAAAGGAGGTGAACAGAAATGAAGACCACACTTTTCAGGATTTTACTTGTAAAACACTGTGAAAACTCCACTTCACACTTAGTTTGTGGTTGTAACCAGACAAAATGTAACAAAGTGTAAGCAGTACAAATATATTTGCAAGGCACAATAAAATAATAAACTGTTTTCAGTGTAACTTTAAATTCCCAAGGAGGAGGACAAAATAGGGACACCACGATACCATTTAAGACTAGTTTAAAGCCAGGAATCTGGACATAATCACCTTTAGTGTTTTAAACTTTAAACTTTTAAACTGTGAAATAAATCCAATAAGGTCTACTTTCATGCTCCTCTCTTGAGCGCTTTTAAGATGCAGTGAATAAAATAAATTAGAGCTTCTTTTGCTTTTCTTCCACTTGTGTTGCTGCAGTATGCTGTTGTTTAGTGCAGCCATCACCACCCCATACTCCCGTCTTTCCATTAAGCACCAACAACTTGTTTTTTTCTGTTGCATGTTTCTGTAAGTTGATTACAGAGCCTTGCCATTGGCTACCCTTCACAAACAATCCATATATGTTTAGTCTTTTTGCAATTACCATGCCTTTATCTTTTAAACTTTAACATCCATACTGAGCTCTGTAGAGTGAGATAGAGTTTGTTTTCTCTGAAGATTGCACAGGACAGGAACATCCACTCCGGGGAAGACTGACAGTTGGTTTAAATTTTTACCATTTGTGAATACGCTGTTTCACTGTACTTTCACTGAACATTGAATAGTTTGGAAATGCTCTTACACCCAATTGTCTGTTTAAGATCATTACAGATGTCTTTGTGTCTTGGTATTGTGTTAAGACACACCTATATGCTCTGTACCGACAAACCCCAAAACCTTCTGCTTTCTTTCTTAAAACCTGTGGAAGCTACAAAAGTGTTCTTACTTTATGCCATTAAAAGTCATGAATACCTTCTTCTTCTTGAAAAAAAAACATAACTCTAGAGGGTTGAGGTTAGGGAAAAAAGACCCATAGCATTATGCTACTACCACCATGCTTAACAGATGGTACAGTGATCTCAGGTTTGAAAGCCTCACCTTGCATCTTTCAAACATACTTGTTGTCACTGTGGCCAAATAGTTTTTTTTTTTGTCTTTTCTGAAAGTAACACTTTCACAACACTCTTGTTCATGTGAGCAATTCTAAATTGCAGTGAACCGTCAAGGTATCTGCAGCCTCTGTTTATAAGAATGTAAAACATGTTTCAATGTGGACTGGATGCAATTTATTTATGCAGTATATAGTTCAGCCTATAAGTGTGAGTTTTATTGTGTGTGGATTGGAGAACAAGTGCAATAAATTAAAACTCCAACTATTTAAAGCTCAAATGTATTTTTAAAAGCCCAAAACATGATACTCAGGCCCATGATAAGTGTTTGTAAACCTTTCATAAGAATTTTATCACAACTGTAGAAACACTTAACATCAATACAAGCAACTACTAGAGGCTTCCCTCTATTTCCATGCATCAAGAAGACAACAGCTCCCCTTCACCTTGTTGTGCACACTAACCTATAAATAGACCTATGAAACAGCTCTTCCTCCCTTTGTCTCCCTGCCATGGTTTGTCCGTGTTTGCCACGTCTTTTGAAACACTTTCATTGTGAGTCTGACTTACCTTAATACTGACGATAGTTTAATTTTATAGCTTCTAGTTTGATTTATAAGAAAATGTTTATTATTAAATTATTCTTAAACCTATCTTCCAGTTAATTGATTGCAAATATTTTATACTATTTAAATATGAGATTATATCTCTTCACTTGTGTTTTTTGTTTAGATTCATGGCTGATAACTCCATAAACTCTTTTCCGCTCTACAACTAATAAAAGAGAAGAAGATAAACAAAAAATACCTGAACATCTTTTCCTGGCTATTTGTAGCTCCAATAAAAACCTTACATATCCTACAATTCTAATTCTAATCTAAACATTATTTTTAGGATAAAAAAAAAACAGTCAGTGAATTGTTTTCAATGTGATTTATTATTTTACAGCCCCCCAAAACATGACAATACGTATTTTCCTATCGTATAACTGTTTCACGAAACACATTCTCGTAAAGTATCTTCACTGAAAAACTAAAGGTCATCCTCAGGTGAAGGAATCAAACATTGTTAGGGGCGTAATCTTGACTAAAGGCAAAGCAGAAATCAGAAGATGGCCTAGCGGTACCTAATCTGATGTGGATTTTGTGGAGGAAAAAAGAAACAGTACGGGTCAGAACCAAGAGAAAAGAAACCCACAAAAAAAAAAAACCCTGCTGAGACAGAGAAAGGTCAAGGAAAAGGAAAACGGGTGGAGACAAGAAGAAAGCTGGAAGAGAAGAAGAACAGAATAATAAGAAAGGTCAAAACAAACAATAAAATGACACATTGAAAGGTATGATCAGAGAAAAGGTTTGGAAAACAGAGGGGAGCAAAGGATGGAGGACAATTTCTACCCAAAACAGTCAATGCACAAGCTTTTGTGGTTGAGAATAAAACGCATATTCTGATTAAACATACCATTTGTACCCCTAAAAACATTTGCTCCTATGCATATTAACACAAATTGAGAAATGGAAGACTCTTTCTCCTATGCATTCAGAAGCAGATTATATGTACAAATAAAGCAGGGCATAGTCCTTTTACGTTTGTGAATAACTAGCATAATAATCATAATCATAGATTAAGCAACACAAATTATATCTACTCTTGATTTATAAAGCAATTATTGCACACCTACACCTAATAAAGAATAAATCCATATTGAATGGAACAAGATATGAGCGAGATTATCACGTGCATGCATAGTATACTTCTAATAATCAAACAAAACCAAGTAATGGTTGATTGTTTCCTGTAATCTTTCTGTAATTCAGACTTCTTTTGTTGTTTGCTTGGTCAAAAAAAGTTAAGTTTTATATTTTTGTTAAAGAAATAAGCACAGAGCAGCAATTTGTTTAGTAACTTAACATATTCGAGTTGACTGAGCTGATCACATGAATAAATAGGCATCTGTGGGGTTACCAAAGAGAGCTTCAGGGTCTTCATATCAGCAGATATTTACACTCTTTACTGGAACAAAATATACAGCTGTATACTTGTAACAGGTCACTACATATATCTGACAATATTTTACATGTACAACATCCAAGAAAAACAAAAGTAGACTTATATTTCCCAAAATATGAAACACTATGAAGGTTTATGTACAATTATGTACAATAACAGCACATGGTATCTAGAACACACACTTGTGAATATGGTTTGTGCTGAATTAAAAAAAAAATATCTAGGTCTGTCCAGTGGACCTGAACCATATGCCTCGTATGAGTCCACAAAAATGTTACAGTGCTCTGCTGATACTGATACTTCAGTCTTGGATCAGACTCTATGTTTATTTCTTCTATTAGTTTGTTAGACGGCACAACGTTAAAAAAAGGCTTTCCTGAATTTGAGCAAATTCAGAACTATTTGTCTGTTTGGCAGTAGATGCATATTAAGTGTTGTGCATGTATTTTAACGGGGAAAAAAAAAATTACAGATGGTTTACATAATCAAAAAAATAAAAAATAAAATCTGAAAATTGAGCATGCATGTATTTAAATGTAGGCTTCTTTAACGTGATACAACTAAATTAAATCCATTGCAACCAATTGCCTTTAGAAAACTCCTAATTAAATCTAGTCACAGCCTGCTCTGTGAAGGCCTCAGTGGTGCTGTGATCAAAGAACACCTTGAAAATCTGGGATTTATGGAAGATTTA
The DNA here is from genome assembly GCA_036173005.1 of Crenichthys baileyi. Lineage (NCBI taxonomy): Eukaryota > Metazoa > Chordata > Actinopteri > Cyprinodontiformes > Goodeidae > Crenichthys > Crenichthys baileyi. The sequence continues at coordinate 247,328 of JAHHUM010002634.1, forward strand.
TGGAAGAGTGGAAAGAAGAAGGCCATACGATGTCCAGTTTGAGGTTTACCACAATCCACATAGAGGACACAGAAACATGTGGAAGACGAAGCTTTTCTTAAATAAGACCAAAATGTAACTTTTTAACCTACATGCAAAACACGATGGGTGGGAAAATAACAACACTTCACATTACATTGATGAAACATGGTGATGGCAGCATCATGCTGCATGTTCACTGGAAAATGAATGGAGCTATATACTCGATAATCCTAGAAGAAAACCTGGGTGCAAGGTGCACAAAACGTGACACTGGGGCTGTGCTCCAACTTCAAGCAAGATAACCCCAAACATACTGTGGTTTAGATAAAGCACACACAAGTGCTTGAACGGCCCAGTCAGTCCAGACCTGAATTCCAATTGAAAATCTGAGGCAACAACTAAACTTTATATTTACAGATTATCTCCATCCAAACAGACCAAAGCTAAGCTATTTGCTAAAAATAATATGTCCTCATTTAGAGAATCAGTCGCTAGACCAGCTCATACAGACATAGTTTTAAGGTCTCTAACTAGTAGTGAACTCAGGGTCAAATGGAAACGCCTGCAACACTTTTCAGATTTTTGTTTGTAAAATATATAAAAGCCATGTATGAATATTCTTACACTTTGTGATTCCACACTACTTTGTGTCTGTCTAGCACATCAAATCCTAATAAAATAAACTGAAGTGTGTGGTTTTAACAAGAAAAAGTGTGCAAAATTTTAAGGGGTATGCTTACATAAAAAAATCAATGCAGGTATTGTTAAATGTATTGCAAAAAGGGAAGAAAATGGCAGTATTCCTGCTCTTATTGCCGAATGTAATATCACTTGCTTGGGTGCTGTCAAAGCAGCTCACACATGCTTCTGTGGCTGCTTTTATGTGCAGGCCCCTTTGATGTATGTCGCGTTGCTCGCATTTCCAGTTAATGACAAACTTGGCTGCCACTGAGGTCTTGGCAGAAGTATGAATTACATCTAGGAAAAAGTACGATTAAATAAATAAAGACGCAATTTTGGAATGGGCTGTAGAGAAACGAAAGGAAACGAAAAGAAATATGAAACGGGGTAAGTGAGTCTTGTTCATCAGACATTGTCCTCTCTTATAGCCTGTGTGAAATATCTGCAGTGTAACTAATGCACACAGATTAAGGGTCAAAGTACAACCTAATGGACAAAATACTAATATGCACATGGTGCCAATCTGAGTGGATAATGGAGGAAATCCTGGACACTTTCACCCTGAATGGCTGCAAAAATGACTGTTAACAATTATTCTAAAAACATGGAATCATATTTCAGTCGTAACAAAGTCTACTACTGTACATTTATTTCTACAAAGACATGAAAACATACAAAACTTTACATAGCCACCATAACATTATGGCACATCAGTAATGCTGTGATAACGCTTTTAAATGGGACAAATTGAATGAGTAAAAAACAGATAAATAAGACCAGTGCTTTTAACTTTTATATTTAAATAATGAGGGCTAACACAAGAAGATTACATAAAAAGACTTAAAACTGTTGAAATTGGTATTTAAAAAGGTAACACTCAGAATTGGATCAGCAGTCAGTCAGAATAGTCATTTTGGGTTTGATAAAATATTTCCATCAATTTTATCTAATTTTGGGAAAGGAAAGCTTGTAATCTCTTCGTCTCTTTTTTCTAAATCTTTGGGATTAGTTATTTACACAAACCTAAGTAACATCTAAAAGGGAAGCAAACACACAAAATAAGAGATTTTTGTGGGATTTTTTGCTTCAATTTTATACTAAAACCCTATTTTCTACCTATCTGTGTTGTATGTTCAGGTCCATTCTATTGCATTAATTTGGAGGAGCCACATATTCGGGGTTGTTGTAGGAGAAGCCGAGGAACTCATCCTGGTCCAGGTTCATGATGACGAGTTTGTCCGTCGGTGTCAGATCCACAGCCATCTTGGTAAACTCCTTGTCGAAGTTACACGTGTCCCGGCGGTTTCTCTGCAAATGTTTGGAGGTTATGGATGGAATAATGGAAGGGAGTGGAGATAAAAAATTAAAATTATCGAAGGGGGGTGGAATGAAATGTTTGGGAGGAAGAGAGCATAATGCCGTTAAACAATTCACCTTGGATTATCAACTTAAACCACAAGTCTTTTTCATCCAGCATTCAAACGAATCATTTAACACTGACGTGTGTGGCAGTGCATCACAGACAGTGCCGCATGGATGAATAGTTTATCTTTTATTATAAGTATATACATTTTTTGGGTTACTTCTCTTGTCTTTTCAGGCCAATCTCACCAGGCACACTAATGTTTTTCTTCATCTTTGTAATAAAAAAACTGCAGACTTAATCCAAGTAAGTACTTTACCTACCACAGCAACAAAAACATAATTTTACTACCTGACAAAAAAAGATGTTTGCGAACCGTTGGTTATCTAGGGGTTTTAGCTTACAAGGTATTTCATATGTACAGGGGTTGGACAATGAAACTGAAACACCAAAGCCAAAGCTCAAAAGAGGACAAATTGTTGGTGCACGTCTTGCTGGCGCATCTGTGACGAAGACAGCAAGTCTTTGTGATGTATCAAGAGCCACGGTATCCAGGGTAATGTCAGCATACCACCAAGAAGGACGAACCACATCCAACAGGATTAACTGTGGACGCAAGAGGAAGCTGTCTGAAAGGGATGTTCGGGTGCTAACCCGGATTATATCCAAAAAACATAAAACCACGGCTGCCCAAATCACGGTAGAATTAAATGTGCACCTCAACTCTCCTGTTTGTTGAACATCTCCCATGCCCTGCACAGTCACCAAATCTAAATATTATTGAGCCACTTTGGGGTGTTTTGGAGGAGCGAGTCAGGAAACGTTTTCCTCCACCAGTATCACGTAGTGACCTGGCCACTATCCTGCAAGAAGAGTGGCTTAAAATCCCTCTGACCACTGTGCAGGACATGTATATGTCATTCCCAAGACGAACTGACGCTGTATTGGCCGCAAAAGGAGGCCCTACACCATACTAATAAATTATTGTGGACTACAGGTGTTTCAGTTTCATTGTCCAACCCCTGTATGTATTCCTTTGGAAAAAGTTGAAATGTGTTTTCAGCCAAACCAAAATCCTACCCTCTCATCTCAGGTGCCTGAGCAAAAATAAAACTGCTTTACGGCATGACCAAGCAATAAAAATAACAAGACAAAACTAAGTGTGATAAAACTGATTACTATTGGTCCTACAGAAGTCCTGTGAGCAGTTTGGTGTTACCTATACATGAAAAATCCAGTAAGGATGAATCAGTATCTGTGTTTGATATCAGGGTGCTACAGAAAGTATTGTTTAATTATGGGTTTTAATGTGAACAGCATGGCTCTCCACTTAGGGTAGCATCACATCAGGGGCAGCACAAGTTTTCTGTCAGTTGGTGCACTAAAATGGATTTCTATTGCTTACTTTTATGTCCAAGCAATGGAGAGTGGGAGTCCCCACGTAGTGGACATGGTAAACTCTGTGAGAAAATATGGCTGAAGTTGGTGTTTGATTCAGACCTTCTGGTTCAGTGCTACATCAGAGGACTATTTCAACTCTTTTGTAATACATTTTAGGTTCATTTGATCATCTGTTTTCCATGGTGTAAATATTGAACATGCGTATTCTTCACTGAAATAAAAACAGCTGCTTTTTTTCCCACATCAAACCATTTCCAGCGCTAAACTGATATTGCTTGCTTAGCAATTTCTGTTTCCACCTCCACAAGCTTTGGTTTCAGACCCCATAAACTTTCTTTCTCTGCTCCAATTCTGAGTATGAGGAGGTCTGTGTGCCACATAGAGCTGCACAAACAGCTCATATTTTCAGATTAATCCTTGAACACCGTTTGTGCTTTATTTGTTAAACACTGTCTGGCATTTAATAATACAAGCAGGTGTGTTAATAAATACTGTAGTAAGCATTGTGTTTAACTACTCTTTTCCAGATTATGACAAGTGGGAAAATACCTTACCACACAGCTGTAGGGCCAAATCTTAATATTTGATACATATTCATAAAACATTTATAAATGTATATCATATGAACAGAAAATGAGCAACGAAATATTGCTATTAGGCCTTTGTATACAGATGGCTATTTTTTTCTGTAGTACAAGCACAAGGTTTCCACAAACTTGTCTCAAAGCAATGAGACAATGTTGCCAAAGAGGTTTTCACAGTTGTATGTATTTCCGGGAAAGACACTGGTACATTACTTACCACTATAATGCCTTGTGTCTCTTTATAGAGGCATTGGAAAACACAAGATCAAAAACATTGGAGTGTTTACTGTGTAGTTAAAATATTATCATGTCAAAGCACCCGTGCCAATGGATGGTAGACATCGTTGTTAGGTCCAGCCATGGGAGAAGAGAAGGCCCGAACTACACACAGAAAACAAAAGAGACTGCAAATCCCAGAATTTCACAGTATTAATTAATTTTCATAACTCCACAGAAGGAGTACCCCACAGCAGAAATCCCTCTGATGTCATAAAGGTTTAAAAACAAGAGCAGAGTAGTGTTCTTCTTTGTCCGCAGTTCTCCACAGGCTGCATTGGGGAGGACACATACGTAAACGTCTTGATCTCGGTGTCCGAGTAAAAGACTGCATCATGAAGAAACCTTGGATCCAAAGTTAACTATAGTCTGCTGTTTGTGTTTTTGGTGACTGTACCCTGGCTGAAAATAAGTCTAGCCTTGACTGGGCCATTATATCTTGTTTAACACTGTGTGCTTACAGTTATTATCCTGCTGGAAGTCCCAGTCTCAAGTCTTTTGTGCCCTCTGACATTCCTTCCTCCAGGATTGCCCTGTATTTGGCTCCATTCATCTTCCCATTAGCTCTGACTAGCTTCCTTGTCTATAAAGACAAGCCTCCCTACAACATGATGCTGTCACCACCATGTTTCCCTCCTGGGAAGGTCACTTCTGAAGCCAGTTGGTCGATAAAGACTTTATCTCGAGGTATTAGGGCAAAGGAAGCGAAATTCAAATGCATGCCAGTTTTCAAATTTTTTTCCTATAAAATGTTGACAGCTATATGTAAGTTTCTTTCTACTTCACAATACTGTTCTTTTTTACATCTATCAGATAAAATCCAGATCAAATTTGTGGTTGCAATAATAAAAAATAACCATGAATGAACAGAAACATCTTGTGATTATAGGCACCATTAGGTTAAAGGTGTCACAAAAAATTTGTGCTACTCTAAAAAGTAAAGCATTTAAGAATTTGATTAGAGGCCACATACAGGCGATCAAGGAAAGTAAATATGGACAAAGCAGTATGAGAAAACTTTCAAGGCAACATACAGTGAATTAAGAAAAGAGAGAGAGGAATTTGAAAACTGCAGTACAGATAACTATGACTGGGAGAGAAATGTGTGTTTGTGTATTAGTAGTAGCAGAAGGGTTCTCTTGGACACGTAGGTGTCATTGCAAATCTCACCTCAGTTGGCATGTGGTGGAGGAAAAAAAGGAGCGAACAGGCTATGAGAAATGGAGGGGGGAGGGGACAATGTTCTGGATGCAGTAAATAAAAATGTCTCCTCCTAATTCCCATTCAAACACACTAAGAATTTTATCTTGTCATTAACTACAGTTATTGGGGTAATAAATGCTAGACATACTCAAACTACCAAGGATACATTCTATTTCCACCTAAAACATGCTACTTTCTCAAGAGCAGCAAAGGAGATGAAACAGGGAAAGCTATAGTCAGGAAATTTGCCTTGTGATGTAATACATTTCCAACATGGACATTCATGACTTCACTTTTGATAGGGCAAGTTAATAATTTCTATTTCAGTACTCAGTCCTAGATATTCAACTTTAAAACACATGCTATACATAAGCCTTAACACACCTTGTCCAAATCTTCTTTAAAAAAAATGTTAACTTCTCTAAGACAGACTTACAATTGCCTAAGATCAAAGATGAGATGGTATCAGTTGGTCCGTCAAGGAGAGGCATCTCCCTGCAAACCCTGAGGGCGAATTGGATCACTTACTATGATCTCCTAAGATCTGATCGGGATTTAAGGGCAATTTGTGGACTGACTTGACAATAAGTAGATGGAGATAATATGAATGTTAGTGTGCTTGTAAATCTAGGGAGCAATAAATGAAGAACCTGGAGATAAATCCTGACAGAACATTTACCGTATTTTGTTGTTGCAGAGTAGGTGTTTTGTTCAGCTTTAGCAGTGGGGTCGTGGGGGTCTATGCCTTAGGGAATGATGCCAGCAGAAACTAATTAACACAGCTGTGGTTCATTTCTAATTAGTTTCTCTCTCTTTCATGCAGCAGTGAGCTGGGACCTGGTCGGAGCATGACAGCCGACTAGCCCATTGGGCCACATTCACTGCCAAGCATCTTGCATGCATTTCCTTGCAAAATGAAACAACATACTGACTGCCGGCTGTGGTATCAATGATTATCCTTTCGGCTATACAATACCGGAGTTATTATAAAAAAGAACTCAATTTATCTACCTTCTTATTAATGTGCAAATACAGTTTAGGGCAAATAGATTGTTTTTAAATAATTAATTTGGGGGATTGTAAATCAGTTTTTGGTGAATCCATGAAGACCCACAGTATAATCTTCCTTTGGGTTTATGTGCTATTTGATTACATCTTTTTACCTACTGGTGTAGCATGTTTCTAACTGTGGTCTTGAAATATAAATTTTCTCAAAAAGTGGAAAAAATAAGTTAGAAAATATATATTTTGATATCTTCTCTCAAAATTAAAACATCAGATCATAAATAAATGCTACAAGTGGAATTTATATGCATTGTTAAGAGAGCTGCATTTGAGATCTGATGCCTCTTGCCTTCGTCTGTGGCCTTACACAGCTTCACTACAGTCCCAGTGTACCTGGGACTGCAGTGGACTCCCAGTGTACTCCCAGTGTACCTTGTTCAAAATGCACTGGCATTCAAAAGCTGAAATTTGCAGTATTTCATGTAGGCATGGACTGGTTACCGCTATCAAATGGTAAAAGGTCTGCACTTGTATAGCACTTTATCGTCCCTGAAGACTTCAAAGGGCTTTACATTACAATGAGTCATCCGGAGGAGAGGGGGTTTGAACCGGCAACTCACCATGTTAAACATATTGTGTTAGACCAACCCCTACCACCTGAGCCACTGTTGCAAGGTAAACCTTCTGGAGTTCTTCTAAAGAGATGCCAGGGAAACTGACAGTTATTTCTCCCTGCATGGAGCATAAAATAACATTGCTGTCTCCTCCCTATCTGGTGTTGTGCACTGCCAATCGGCTAGCTAAAAGAAGGCTACTTTACAATTTCCTCACCTTTCAGAAAGACATATTTGGCTGTTTGGAAGTATTTTTGGTTGCTAACAACATGGGGAGTGATGATATGGTAACTCAAGGATTGCCACCAATCACTCCTATTAATGTAATGCTACTTAAAACAGATGTTGCCAACTTATCAACTTGGTCGCTATATTTGGTGAGTATTCAGAACCCTAATAGCTGTGGGCCACTCTCTTCTCCAGAAGCCCTCACAAGTGACCCGGGCCTCATACAGCAGTATCTCAGAGTAGGAGAATATCTGTCAGAGTCTAGACTGCAAATGAATCACACATACACAGCTGCTTCTGCCTTGCCTTATGATCCACTTAACTTTCTTGAACTTAAGAAAATTAAATAAAAAAAATCTCTTTTGGGTCACCTTTTCCAGAGGGTTGGAATTATGACATAAAACAACAAGAATGGATATGATAAAGTCCATTTGACTATCTCAACATATTTAGGATATTTTAATTCACTTTTATCTCTCCCACAACATTATTCTACTCTTCTACACCATCGATTCCAATTTTATGCATAAGGCCACTTATACAGATTAGGGGAGCACATCATTAGTGAGTCCTAGTGATTTTTAGGACACCCACTTCCCTCGCAGAAGAGCTAGCAACAGTGCTTAAAACTGGTTCAGACTGCAAGCTTTTCCCGATCAGATTGCTCCTCTTGTGTTAGTCTACAAACCGGATTCCAAAAAAGTTGGGACACTAAACAAGTTGTGAATAAAAAATGAATGCAATGATGTGGAGGTGCCAACATCAAATATGTTATTCAGAACAGAACACAAATCACAGATCAAAAGTTTAAACTGAGAGAATGTATCATTTTAAGGGAAAAATATGTTGTTTCAAAATTACATGGCATCAACAAATCCCAAAAAAGTTGGGACAAGTAGCAATAAGTGGCTGGAAAAAGGACATTGAGCATATAACGAACAGCTGGAAGACCAATGAACACTAATTAGGTCAATTGACAACATGATTGGGTATAAAAAGAGCTTCTCAGAGTGTCAGTGTCTCTCTGAAGCCAAGATGGTAAGAGGATCACCAATTCCACCATTGTTGCGCAGAAAGATAGTGCAGCAATACCAGAATGGTGTTACCCAGCGTAAAATAGCAAAGACTTTCAAGTTATCATCATCAACCGTGCATAACATCATCAAAAGATTCAGAGAATCTGGAACAATCGCTGTGCGTAAGGGTCAAGGCCGTAAACTCTACTGGATGCTTGTGATCTCCGGGCCCCTAAACGTCACTGCACCTCAAACAGGAATGCCACTGTCAAGGAAATAACAGAATGGGCTCAGGAATACTTCCAGAAAGCATTGTCAGTGAACATAATCCATCGTGCCATCTGCCGTTGCCAGCTGAAACTCTACAGTGGAAAGAGGAAGCCATTTCTAAGCAAGCTCCACAAGCTTAGACGTTTGCACTGGGCCAGGGTTTTTTTAAAATGGAGTGTGGCAAAATGGAAGACTGTTCTGTGGTCAGATGAGTCACGATTTGAAGTTCTTTATTGAACACTGGGACGCCATGTCATCCAGACCAGAGAGGACAAGGATAACCCAAGTTGTTATCAACGCTCCATTCAGAAGCCTGCATCACTGATGGTATGGGGTTGCATGAGTGCTTGTGGCATGGGCAGCTTGCATGTCTGGAAAGGCACCATTAATGCAGAGAACTATGTTCAGGTTCTAGAACAACATATGCTCCCATCTAGATGTCATCTCTTTCAGGGAAGACCCTGCATTTTTCAACAAGATAATGCCAGACCACATTCTGCAGCAATCACAACATCATGGCTACGTAGGAGAAGGATCCGGGTACTGAAATGGCCAGCCTGCAGTCCAGATCTTTCACCTATAGAGAACATTTTTCACATCATAAAGAGGAAGGCGCGACAAAGAAGGCCCAAGACGATTGAACAGTTAGAGGCCTGTATTAGACATGAATGGGAGAGCATTCCTATTTCTAAACTCCTCTGTCCCCAGACGTCTGTTGAGTGTTGTAAGAAGAAGGGGGGATGCCACACAGTGGTAAAAATGGCCTTGTCCCAACTTTTTTGGGATTTGTTAACGCCATGTAATTTTGAAACAACATATTTTTCCCTTAAAATGATACAATCTCTCAGTTTAAACTTTTGATCTGTGATTTGTGTTCTATTCTGAATAAAATATTAGATGTTGGCACCTCCACATCATTGCATTCAGTTTTTATTCACAATTTGTTTAGTGTCCCAACTTTTTTGGAATCCGGTTTGTATAAGAGCATAATGCAAAATACTTTAAATAACAGTATAATAAATGTAAGGACCAATATGCTGTAATGTTTCAGCAACAATATGGATGGTTTTCTGTTTAAAATAAGAGCAATACAATGATGGTGCATATCTGGTGTAAGTATAATGAAACCAATTATTTTACTCAAGGTCATCACATTGTGAGCATCTCATGCTGGTCAGTGCCCAGTTGCAAGAGTGAGTTTGGCCAGAAGTTTGATAAATATAGTTTGATGAATATGAGATGGGCTTGCAAAGCAAAGATGTGCAGAATTATTAAAAATATGGGCTGCTTTGGGTGCCAGAGCTGCTTTTTACCTGGTACTACATGAATTAAATATGTAAATAAGATTTTTAGCTTCATAACACATTCAATTGCTGATCAAATCACCTTACACATTAAAAATAAATTTATCATTTTGAATATTTTTATGATTCCCTTGCAAACATAAATCTCATATGAACTGTATTTTTATGTGTATAAATCTGGATGAGGACACTGAGGAGCTAAGAAAAACGAGTACATAAACATGTTAATCTCTTCTAATATTGTGTGTTACGGATCAAAGAGATTAGAATCTGAAAGGAAAGACTGGAGGAGATGAATACAAAAAACATACGGAAAGCATAGATCACAGAGATAAAGAGTATAGCAAGTGCATTCAAAAAGTAAAGAGTCTGCACATCAATGAAGAGGACAGTAAAGAACAGTAAAGCTTTGAGCGTCACATAAACCACAAGCAAGGCAATATTTCCAACCTCAAACTGTCAGTTCTACCAAGGCCTAACAGAACTGTTTGTGCTGGAAGTCTGTTGTCCCAGCTTGCACAGGTCCACACCCAACACCTGGCCATAATACTTGCAATAGACCTCATTTCAGGACAGACCTGCATTCCTAAATAGTATAAAAACTCTTATGATTTGCATGCTGCACCAGGATAAGGAAGAGGTTAATAAACATTTCTTTCGTATTTCTGCCCTTTAGGCCAGTGCTCCACTATACTGGTTCTCAGGGCCAACAATCCTGCATACTTACAGAGGTCTGAAAATGAAACTGAAACACCTGTCATTTTGGTGTGGGAGGTTTCATGGCTAAATTGGACCAGCCTGGAAGCCAGTCTTCATTGATTGCACATTGCACCAGTAAGAGCAGAGTGGGAAGGTTCAATTAGCAGGGTGGGAGCACAGTTTTGCTCAAAATATTGAAATGCATACAACATTATGGGTGACATACCAAAGCTCAAAAGAGGACAAATTGTTGGTGCATGTCTTGCTGGCTTATCTGTAACCAAGACAGCAAGTCTTTGTGATGTATCAAGAGCCACGGTATCCAGGGTAATGTCAGCATACCACCAAGAAGGACAAACCACATCCAACAGGATTAACTGTGGACGCAAGAGGAAGCTGTCTGAAAGGGATGTTCGGGTGCTAACCCGGATTGTATCCAAAAAACATGAAACCACGGCTGCCCAAATCACGGCAGAATTAAATGTGCACCTCAACTCTCCTGTTTCCACCAGAACTGTCCGTCGGGAGTTCCACAGGGTCAATATACACGGCCGGGCTGCTATAGCCAAACCTTTGGTCACTCATGCCAATGCCAAAAGTCGGTTTCAGTGGTGCAAGGAGCGCAAACCTTGGGCTGTGGACAATGTGAAACATGTATTGTTCTCTGATGAGTCCACCTTTACTGTTTTCCCCACATCCGGGAGAGTTACGGTGTGGAGAAGCCCCAAAGAAGCGCACCACCCAGACTGCTGCATGCCCAGAGTGAAGCATGGGGGTGGATCAGTGATGGTTTGGGCTGCCATATCATGGCATTCCCTTGGCCCAATACTTGTGCTACATGGGTGCGTCACTGCCAAGGACTACCGAACCATTCTTGAGGACCATGAGCATCCAATGGTTCAAACATTGTATCCTGAAGGCGGTGCCGTGTATCAGGATGACAATGCACCAATACACACAGCAAGGGTGGTGAAAGATTGGTTTGTTGAACATGAAAGTGAAGTTGAACATCTCCCATGGCCTGCACAGTCACCAGATCTAAATATTATTGAGCCACTTTGGGGTGTTTTGGAGGAGCGAGTCAGGAAACGTTTTCCTCCACCAGTATCACATTGTGACCTGGCCACTATCCTGCAAGAAGAATGGCTTAAAATCCCTCTGACCACTGTGCAGGACTTGTATATGTCATTCCCAAGACGAATTGACGCTGCATTGGCCGCAAAAGGAGGCCCTACACCATACTAATAAATTATTGTGGTCTAAAACCAGGTTGTCCAACCCCTGTACATCCCCGATACAGCACAGCTGATCCTCAGCATGCCATCACATTTTGCAGAAGCCCACTAATGACCCATTTTTTAAATGATGAAACTATGTGGCATCAGGGAAACATATAAGGGCAGTGGGTCATAGAGATCAGGGTTTGGGATGACTCATTATTTCCAAATACCATTAAAACCTTATTAACTGGTTTGTTAACTAGAATATAGCACATACGATACATATCGGTATAATGCCAATTAACACATTTTCTTGTCTTGGGTACGTAGATTATTTTCTTCAATGTGCTATTGTTAAACAAGGCTTTGAAATTGAATTACAAAATAAATTTCTGTACAATCCATCATTAATGTGTTATGCAGCTTAATGCTATTAAATCGCTAGATGCCAGTAAGGTGCTTCCAATAGATCCTTGGTATGTGTATAATGTGCATAAACATTGCATTAAGACTGCAATCAGTTTAAGCCTATTATGTGACATATCTAACAGAGTGGTACACTTATTTTCATTAAGCCTTAGATTAACTAAAAAAAACTTCATTGGGGTTTAAAATCCATTTTTCAAGAGTGCCCTGGAATTAAGGTACCCTTGTATTGGGCACCTTCTAATTAAATTAAACCATCAAGTTCATAGTTTTTCACCATATGACAGAGGATCATTGGTTAACATTTGTATTAAAATTATCTTCTTAGTAAATGTAAAAGCAATGCAAAGGAAAATAAACTCATTGCAGCGTTTCTTACAGAGTAAAGTTGTGACTGCCATTTTGCCATCAAAGAACCTGGAACAATCGCTGTGCGTAAGGGTCAAGGCCGTAAACTCTACTGGACTGCCATTTTGGACTTTGTTGTGGTTTTGTGTTTGTTTACTTTTCAGCTAGATGTTTCTATTCCTTTGGGTTTAGTAGTTATGTTTATTTATTCTTTCTGTTCCCGGATAGTTTTGTTCTCTCTCCTGATTCCTGGTTTTAGTAGTTCTTTCTCCCCTCGTCCATAGTTCCCTTGGTGGTTGCTTTCTCATTTATTCATTACTTAGAATGGTTTTCTCCTCCTCTGATGATGATTATTATTATTTCAGTTCTCTTTGCTTCTTTGGGTTTTCTAGTTTACTTTCTCGCTTAGTGTTTCTTTCCTTGTTTATTGTTAGGTTATTTGTTCTTGCTGCACTCTTCTAGTTTATTAGTTTCTTTTCCCTGTTCCTCCTCTTGTCATTAGTTCCCCTTCAGTTATTATTTACTCAGTGTTCGTTTCCCTTTTATATTTGTAGTTCTTCCCAGCCTTATCCCTAGTTCAGTTCTCCATGTTAGTCTCTATTGTTTCAGTTCCTTCTGACAGGTTAGCTTTTAGTTATTGTTTGCCGTTATACTCAGTTCCATTTATTGGTTACATTTTGATTCTAGGTCATCGCTTTCTCTGCTTCCCTCCCAGTTAGTTCAGTCAGTATTTGTTGGGGTTTGTTTACTTTTCAGTTAGGTCTTCCTCTGTGTCTTCAGGTTACTTTGTTAGTTCTTATTTTCCAGGTTGTTAAAGTTTTCTTAGATCTGTTTCTCTGAGTTTGTTATTTAGTCCCTTCTCCCATGGTTTAGTTTTGTAATTAGTTTCACCTATCCTTCAGCCTCCCTGCTAGCCATGTCACACCTGTCTCCTGTTCCATTGATTACCTGTCTATTGTTCCACACTCATTTCTCTCTGTATATTAGTTAGTCTGTTTTCTTTGTTCCTTGCTGGTTCCTTGTGTTATGTCCTGTCTCTCCTCGAGCTCCTCATGTTCTCCTGTGTTTGTGCTACAGAGTATTTCCTCCCAGCGGAATTGTAAGTGCTGATCTCAAGCCTTATTAAAACTAGCCTTCTCTGAACATGCTGCTCCCCAGTTCTTGTCTGTGTTTTGGTCCAAAACAACATCAGACCATGAAAAAAGTGTTTTACACTTGTACAGCCAGATCTTAATCCTCCTTTGTTGGATTTATCATCTGTCGGCTTGGAGAGTTTTTGCAAATCTGCATTTGTATGTCAAGTACGTTACAATTTGCCCGGTGATCACATTTGTTTTTGTGAAACCAGTATCTTTGTCACCCACTGACACTGACAATAGGTATATATTTTCCGCAAGGGTTGATTAAGGGTTCTTAATCGAAGATCTAAAACGTCTTATTTCCTTTTACACTACTGGGTATCTGCCAAGTGTTCAACGCCAGACAAGGATGCTGTTTTAAGCAAAAAAAAATCCAACCTCACTTTTCTTCTTATCTGATACTGTAAAGTATGTATTTTGATCTCCAGATTAGTCAGGCTTTAATGGATTGTTTGTTTTTTGGAATTATGGCAAATGTTACAGCAGTGAACAAGTAATAACATTTAATAAATCTCATGCCATACTATGCAGATGCTCAGTCTGCACTGAGGAAGATTAACAGACCTCAGCATATCAAATATTTCAAGTGGCTCCAACAGGAGAACAGTCAGGCCTATTTTCTAAGTAATTGAGCTAAAAATTATTGGACCACTTAAAGCCATAAAACATTGAGCTTTCAGCCCAAGATGGTCAAGCAATAGGAACTGGATTTACAACTTAAAGGTCCCTTCCTTTCAAAGAGCTGTTATAAAAACTGGCTCATTCTTATATTTATTTTTTTATTAAGCCAGCCTGGGGAAACAACTACTTGGAGGAATGAAAAGGTTACATCGGAATCAGAATCATTCCAACTTAAACATCTTACCAATATATCTCCTGGTGGAATATATGATTCGTAATTATTCTGAAATGCTGGTTATAATTCCAATTTACACATATGAAGTAGATTTTATTATTTGACCGCTGAAGCCTCTGCTTTTATTGTAAACATTCACTGTCATCAGAGAAGTGCCATCAGATGCTGCTGCATATTCTTTGTCTCAGACTGTTCATTTTATCTATTTGCATCCCTCTCACTTCAAATGAAGGGTGTCACAATGTCCCTCTGTGAAGGCTGTATGCTAGGAACTCGCAGGAAGGAACTCAGTGAGTTCTTGAAATAAAGGTAAAGCTCTTTTCCAAATAAAACATCAAATCATTAAATAATGTAAGATAGACTTTGGCAGATTTTGTTTTTCTTTTTACTTGTAATAATAAGGCTACTAAATTCTAAATATAGCACAAGACCAATGTTTCTGTATTTTTGGCTCCGTGTATTATTCCCTTTCATAACTTAAGGATCTCACAGTGATTTTGATGAGAAAACCAATGTTGTGTGGCCTCCCCCTTCAGAGTTTTAAAGGTCACAGTTTTACTGTTTTCTCCTGTCAAAATCACCTAGTACACAGGGTGCAGTGTGGTAATTTCCCTTTCAGCGCAGCTCAGAAACAGACAATAAGTTTTGTTTCATTAGATCTCGGAGTAGTCTTACTGACTCATTCAGTTTTTTCTCAAATCAAAACCTTTAAATGCAAATTTTCAAAAACTGGATGCATTGAAATTTCAGTTGCTGTGAAATACTCATAGCGAAGCATTTTTTTTCATTCTTTAAAAGAGTAAAAATGGAAATCTAATGCCTCAGGAAGCCAGTACCGTATTTTTTCAGGTAGCAGTCAAGACCATTACTTATCTGATGGGTAAACTCATGGTGATAAGCACCTCTGCACTAAATTTCCCAAGAAGACTATTTACACGTTTATTTATCAGCCATGCATGTACATAATAACACACACAGCTGCCAGCAATGTAGAGAAGATCATAATGTGCTCCATCTGAACTCGCTTCAGTTGCAGTTAATGCTGTGAGGCACAGAAAGAAAAAACAAAATCTGCATCGGACAGATGGTTAGATAAATATCAGCAGCCTTTGGTACTGATGCACAGATAGAAAACTCAGAATAAACAGCAACACTGGGGTATATAAACACGTAGTTTCAACATCACTGTGTTCTTAGAGCCAGTGGCTTTAATGGAGGAACATCACTGCCGGTCTCTCCTTCCTTCTCCTCTTTCACTCCCTTCCTGACTCTCCTCCACCTCTCTTTCTCTCTGCCAGTTCACGTCTTTTACATGACGAGAGGATTAGTGGGATACGATGTCCACCGAGGATGCGGGGAGAGTGGGACGGCCTCAGGAAAGGGGATATGAAATGGGGAGGAGGAGAGAGCGAATAAAAAAAGGCGGTATCGAACGCTGACCTGTTTTGGGCTGATAAGCGGACGCTGCTTTGTGCTAAAGCCACTGGCTTTAATTTAGGGGCTACAACATTTGGAATTAATTATCACACACTACAGCAGCACTGCGTCTTACAGTGTATGCAGAATACTACATCCAGCCCAATACAAACTTTATACAGCTTATATGCTGGAATTTCCTGTTACAGAGGACTCTCTCTTGCTTTATAATAAATCTGCTAGTGTGCAGTTAAGAATTCTGGGTATGTGCTGTTTTCAAAGGTAAAACATTATTTAAGACAAAATCTAATATAAGAATTAAGTAGAAAAAGCAAGTAAGCCATGTTTGATCAGTAAGGTTTTACATTTTAGGACATGATAAAAGCATTCCACTGCAAGGTCTTCATGTAAATAAAACCCAAGATAAACAGCATATGTTTAAGTTGCAATGGGTACGTTCAAAAGCAAGTAGTAAAAAAGTAAACCCAAACAGGGCAAGTAACAGTTTTATTTTTGTAGAAAATACTTATATTGTTTGTTTATTATTTTATTCTTGCTAATGCATGGTACTTACATTGTTGCTATTATGCTTTCACTAAACCATTTGTTACTGCTGCTTGTGATTAAAAAATAACTATGTTGCTTTTCAGGATAAGTTTCACCTGTACCATATTGCTTTCTTGCTGCTGCTGCTTCTACACAGCAGTTGACTAATACAATCTTAATATGTTGTCTCCGTTGTTGTTTAATTCATTGTTTATAATATTTGATGCTTCTTCTAGGGTGCAACTGTATAACAGGACTACAGATTAGCCTTTGGCTAATTCTTGTTATGATTCTGGCCCGTCTGCCTGCTCTGCTCTCACACATGCAAGTAACTCATCTGCTTCACCTGTCTGCTGCTGCGCTGCTGCGCAATCACCGTCATGCCTCACACCTGTGGAGCTGCAGTTATATACAGCCCTCTGACCGGCAGACGGTGCCAGATTTTCGAAAACCTTTGTGAGTAGTTATCCAGCGTACCTTCCTGACTGATCTCGTTCCATGACCTTGCCTTGCCTTGCCTTACGGATTATTCCCTCTTGCCTGCTCCTTGTCTGACGGATTGTATTTTGGTTTTCGACTCTGTTTTCTGCCTCTGGTTTTATGTCTCTGCCTGCCCCTTGTCTGACGCCTCTAGCCCTGGAATTCAACCGTTTCTGTCCCTGGATTTACGTCTCAGCCAAACCCACTGGTTTTTTATTCAGCCTGGTCCGCCTGGCTCTCTAGTCTGCCTGGACTTATTGTCAAGAGGGGAAATCACAGCTCTCTGTGTTCCTGTCACAGCGTCAGCTGGTTCCCCCCGGAGGATTTTGGGAATCATTCGCAATCCGACTTCAGCCTGTCGGACGCTTCCTCATTAACTGTCTGGATCTCTCCCTCCTCTGGATTCTGTGCCGCATCCCAGACGGGAAGGTTAGTGGCTTTATCGAACCCCTTTGAGATCCGGTTTTATTCAGCCCTAACTAGTTTCTGTTTCTCAGTGGTTCCCGGGAAGCTACCCCCTGCTCTTCTGCTCTCTGATCCTAATTTTCTGAATAAACCTTTTTACTTTCACTTTGTGTTTTTGGCTGAATTTTGGGGTTCTCTGTCCGGTCGTGATAGAAAAATCTGGCCAAAATGGACCCATCGCCAGCACAGCATGGCGCACTAATGTTATCACTCTATTCCCCGTTTTAATTCCGGCTTGGGGAAGTGATTTTTGCTGCGATCCATGCCCCCTTTCTTCCACGCCAGCGTCCTCACAGCCTGTTTCCCCCCCAGAGTTCCTGAATTCCCGCTGTGGTAAGAGAACCTAGACTCCCGCCTCCTGAGCTGTTTAGGGGGATCTGACCAGTGCCGTGCTTTTCTTACTCAATGTGAGATTTTTTTGAGCTTCAGCCTTTTTCTTTTCCCTTCTGAGCGCTCTAAGGTGGGTTTGGGTTATTTCCCTGCTCTCGGGAAAGGCTAACTGGGGCACTGCTGAGTGGCAAAATGGTTCGATCACGTGTGCTTCTTTTTTTGCATTCTCCAAGGGGAGCTCATTCGGGTTTTTTTTGACAGTTTTTTTTTCCTAGTCGTGGATGGCCAGGGGTTTACTCCCCATTAAACGGGGAGAGAGAAGTGTTCATCTTATATCATTGACTTTCTTTACTGGCAGCAGACAGCCTTTGGAATAAAATTGCAAAAAGGATGCTTTCATGCAAGTCTGAATGAGAACATCAACGATGAACTTGCTACCCGGGGACTACCGGGGCCTCGCTTCACCAACTTGAGGAACTGGCAACCCGCATCAATTTGCGGCTCACAGAAAGGGGGGGAGGGGAGCTTCATAGACGGGTTATTCCCCCGTCAGCTCCAGTCCTGTTCCCCACCTAGAACCCAAGGTCTTCCACCCCCTTTCTGATCACTGTTGTGACCCGGACCCATCCATTGGTCTTCAAATTTTCGGGGGAGCGGGATCAACGAAGGAGAAAAACTTGTGTTTTTTTGTGGGGGACAGGGCCCCTGTTGCATTCAAGTGTCCTTTAAAAACCCCAGGCTCAGTAGAGGTAGGAGAACTCTACGGACGAGTAAACTTTTCCCTCTGCCTTTCCTGCACTATTCAATGTCTTCCACTTCTCAGGGGGTTCATATTCATTGACTCAGGGGCGGACAGGGGAGTTTAGGGTGAGTGTTCGCCAGGGAACCATGACTCAGTCCTTCCCAGCCCGACACCAAATGTCCTGGCTTTGGTGGTCAAGTATAAACATTCTACACGACGAGGTAAAAAACTCACACTGGGGGTAATCTCAGGACGGGTCACTTTCCCCCACATCAAACTCTCCAAAACTCCCATTGTTTTGGGGGCCCCCTGGTTAAAAAAAGCACAACCCCCTATTGACTGAAAGGGCCCAAGAGATTTTGGGGCTGGGCTAAGTCCTGCTTGCCATTTGCCTGTTTTTCTCCCTCTACAGATTTTATTCTGGAGAATGCATTGAGGAGACTATCCTGATCTGTCTAAGGTGCCTCCGAATATCATGCGCTTGAGGTATTAAAACAATCCAGGGCAGGGGACTTCCACCTCTAGACCCTATGACGGGGGCCATTGACTCCTACCAGGCCTTCTCCCCTGGGGTCGATTGTATTCATTGTCAGAACCAGAGACCAACCCATGAAAAAAGTATGTTGATGAGTCAATAAAAGCTGGTATTTTGGGCCTTCTTCTTCTCCACGGGGCGGGCTCTTCTTTGGGGGAAAAGAGGACTTTCTTGGACCATTATCACTACGGGGGTTTAAGGCATCCCCGTAAACCGATACCCTCTACCCTTATAACACTGCTTTCGACCAGATTCAGGGCGCCAAGATCTTCTCTAAATTGGGGGTTTGAGAAACGCTTACCACCTTGTTCGTTCAAAAGGGGGGGGATGATAGAAACCGGGATTTAAAACTCCTACTGGTCACTACAGTACCTTGTAATGCCTTTTGTTTTAAAACCAAAGCCCCTGCAGTTTTTCAGGCATTGGGGAATAAAGTCCAGGGTATGGGGTTGGAACATTTTTTTTTTGTATCTTGAGACATTCTGATTTATTCTCGGGGTCTGGAAATCCAAAAAATCATGTCCGGGCTGTCCTCCCCCGTCTTCTTTCAAAACATCTGTTTGTCAAGCTGAAAAGTGTGGTTTCACCCCTATCATTCTTCCTTGATTCATCATTTCTCCAACCCCCGTTATAGTGGACCCCCCCCAAGTCAAGGGAGCTTGGAATGGGGCCTTCTCCTACCCCCCGCAAAAACTTCAAAGGTTTTTGGGTTTCTAATTTTTTTCAGACTGTTCATCAAATATCCCGTTTTTCGCCCCTCTTAATGCTCTCACATCATCCAAGACAGGTTTGTTTGGAATGAGACAGCTGAAAAAGCTTTGTCAAACTTTAAAAAATTTTTACGTCTGCTCCTGTTCTACGGTCCCCTAACCCCCAAAAAATTTATTGTGGAGGTTGACGCCCCAAAAACCCGGGGTTGGGCTGTCCTAACCAAAAATTCTGATGGGCCCATTCACCTTGCCTTCTTTTCTGGATTTTCCAAGCAAGCGCAGTTAATTGTGGGGGACCGGAAATTTTTTGGGTGTCAAGTTGGGTCTCGAGGGTGGACATTGGCTAGAGGGGCTAAGACCTTTTTTTTTTATGGACGATCATAAAACCTGGAGTACCCGAGATCAGCGAAGGCCTTAATCCAGACAGGCAAAGGGGGGCTTTATTTTTTTTAAATTCAACTTCCCTTTGTCTTTTCAGCCTGGGGTCAAAATGGCAAAACCAGACGCCCTGTCCAATAAAAGGAACCCCCCTAGTCACAGATCTTAGGGAGGATAGGTTTTTTTCTTCCCGGGAAACATGGACTTCTCTGTCACCATGTTGGGGTTGGGGGGGAGGTTGAGATGCCACCAAAAAACCCCCTATCCCAAATTCATCCCACCTGACCGGTGTTTTGTCCCGGAACCCCTTTCCCAAGGGACTGAATTTATGCACAATTCACGCTGTTCTGTATCCTGGAAACAGCAGGGCTTTTAGATTCCAACTCATTTTGGTGGCCATCTCTTGTCAAAGATGCACGATTACGTCCGGCCTGTATCATGTTCCCAAGCCAAATCTTCCATCGCCCTCCTCTGGGCTCTTGCATCCCCTACCCTTCCTCCTCGTTCCTGGTCAACCCCACCATGGGGCTTTTGCCAGGGGTTTTCCAGTTTTTATGCTTTCCCCGTTCTGTTAAACCATCTCGACAATTTTTTAAAAAGATTTACCGAATCCCTCTCAAAATTGCCCTCAGCCAAGGAAATGGGGGACTTCTGGGACGTGAGGTTTTTCGCCTTAAACCCCAACATTGTCTCGACAGGGCCCCATTTGTGTCCGTTTTCTGGAAGAGTTTTTTTTCCCCTTCTGGGATTACTGTTATTTGTCCTCAGGTTTCACCCCAGCGGATGCAGCAGAAGGGCCAACCAGGTGGAGCCAAACTTCGCACACTATTGAGTCCCACGCAACCAAAAGGGCTCAAATTTACCCGGGTTTAATTGCTGTCAACACAGTCCCGGCTATGCCACGGGGTTTTTCCCCCCTTTCCAGTTGTTTTGTTTTTTTACCCCCTTGTTCCTTCCAGAAAAGAGCTGAGGTTCCTTTTTCTCTGCCGGGGCCCTAAGTGGGCGCGCATTGGGAAGGCAAAAAGGGTCTATGATCGAATGTCGGAGGGGCAGGCACGCACACAAATCGTCGGAAATCCCGCTTCAAGCTACGGTGGGGCGGGAAGGGTTTTGGCTATCCCCCAGGACCTCCCGCTTCTTTGGGTTTACTCCCTAACTAAACCTTCGTTTTTTGGGACCCTTTCCCCTACCAAGTTCAATCCTGGCTTTCGTTTTTGGGCTGCCTCGTGCCTGAGAGTTTACCCTACCTTTTCCCGTTCCCGGTCAAGCCCTATGTGGGTCCCGACTTCAGCCTGTCGGACGCTTCCTCATTAAATGTCGGGGTCTATTTCCCCCCTGGGGTTCTGTGCCTCATCCCCGACTAGAAGGTTAGTGGGGTTTATCTAACTCCTTTCAGATCCTGAGTTTTATTCACCCTTAAATAGTCCCCTCGTTTCAGTGGGGGTTCGAAGCTAACTGCTGCTCTCTGCCTCTGTCCTGATTTCGTAAAACCCTTTTTTCTTTACCTTTTGTGTTTGGTAATTTGATTTTTCTGTCCTGGGCGTGATAATTCTGGAAAGGTTTTTGTTAAAATATGCATGTCCTGGGGAAATTAAAAACATAAAAACAAAATTACTTTGTATTGCATATTCATCTGGCAGGTGAGTCAAATGTTTCTGAAGCATTTTTGAATCTATATT
Organism: Crenichthys baileyi; assembly: GCA_036173005.1. Lineage (NCBI taxonomy): Eukaryota > Metazoa > Chordata > Actinopteri > Cyprinodontiformes > Goodeidae > Crenichthys > Crenichthys baileyi. The sequence goes on from JAHHUM010002634.1 coordinate 269,263, forward strand.
TAAATTGGTCGTGAGATACCTAGACATTGGAATTAGGTAAAACTTAACTCTTTGACTGGCCAGATGCCATATGTTTGAGAACTAAACTAACAAAAGTGCAGCCACAAGTAAATATAGCATTGCTTAGGCACGGCCCCATTTGCAGTTTGAAAGTGTCCGATGAATTTATGGAGTCGTTATTTGAATCAAACCCGGTTTTTTAATTTTTTTAAAAAAAACCTCTGGGTTTATCTTTTTTACCTGAAAGTTCTGTTGGGACAGAACGGGTTTTTAAAAGACATTGTTTTAAAACTCCGCCAGTTTTTTGCGTTAGAAGAGACTAACTTTACCTGCATCCCGTGCTCCCCCTGCCTGGAAAACCTTAAATTTAAAGGGGTTGAATGCACACAAGATGAATTGTGGATGGTTTTCTTCAGACCACCTTCAGAGGGGTTTCCTGGAGTTTGGGCAGAAACAATCTTCCTGGGTCCCAAGGGCCCCCACGACCCACATGACGCCACTCAAGCAGCAGAGATACCTGGACGATTCTCAGTTAAAAAAAGGAAAACAAAGTTATTACCAAAATCAAAACTACTGGAAATAACAAGGTTTTTTTTTAGATAAACTTTTTAATTGTTGGAATCTACCCAAGTAAAAACCATTCCCTCAAAAGTGAGGATTTTATTTCTCAGAAGATATCAGGATGCTGTGTCTAGTTTTTATAATTTGTTTGGAGCTCACTGAACCTGCTGCTGCCACTGTATTATAAAATATAGCACAAAATATCTCTATATGTGAAATATCTAGTCCCACTGCGCATAAACTTCTCGGAAAATTCTCGGAACCGCTTAAACAGGTGAGCTTATAGGTTGTTTGTAGCCAAAATAACTCCACAACAAAGTGACTTTATTCAATCTCAGCTGTGCTGATTTCTGAATGATAACTTAATTCAAGTGACTGGCTGTACAGTATATGAAATGTTACAGAAACATTAGCAAACCTCTTATTCGCCCAGCTCAGAGCCCAATCTGTGATGTGGCTATGTGTTTATTTGCATGTAAAGCGGGCAACTGTGATCCCATCACATTACGTTATTTATCAGTAAAAGTCTCCAGGTTATGAGGTATTCTAACTTACTCTTTTGTAGCCTTAACATGAAAGAGTAGTAACCAACTATTGGGCTGAAAACCTCACTCAGTATTTTGTGTAAAACCAGTAACTTTTAGAGTGTTGAGTTCATTCAGTTTGAAGTCATTTAAGGTCTTTTATAGCAGGAATAAGGCAAAATGATGTGTGGCAAGTCAATGCATTGAAAACACTAGCGGTCACTGTAGGATTTTTTTTTTCAACAGCATCAATGCTTAGAAATAGACCAACACCAGATGTTGTTTTGTTAAGTGTAACACTGTCTTAAAACAATAAACCGCCCATGCAGTACCTCCGCAACAGCTAGGGGAGAAGATCTCTGCTCTACATTGAAGGATAAATAACTTTGTATTTTACTTTGAGCTGTGTATATCTGTGTAAACAGAAAAAGATGCAAAAAAATAATGCAAACAATATTATAGTGTTATTTGATACAGGTATGACAAAGGTATGTGATTAATTTTAGTTGTAGCAGAATTTCTTCCTGTCATATCATGGAACCGAGGTACTTTTGCTCAAGGTCATTGTACCATCAGAATAAAAACAGCCCAGAGCCATACACTACTGAACATAAAAATTTTTGCAATAATGAGGAAGTACCATATTGAACTATTAATAATGCTGTGTGGCATTTTTAAAATAGTTTTTACAAAGTGTGTCCTAAATGTGCATCTTTGCACCAGAACGTGTCAGATCGAGGAATAGACTCCACAAGCCCCTTTGCAAAACAAATGTTCAACAAATGTCACATCTTTCAGCAGACTGAAGATATAATTTGTTGATTTACAAGCTGAAACAGAGCAGGTAGAAAGCATTTCTTCAAACAAAGACAAAAAACAAAACAACACTATGGCGTTTTATTGCTGCAACCATCAATAACAATCATAATGCCTAAAGATAGCAGACTGATCCAGATAATGTTCATGTCACATCACATATTTGAATAATGTATATAAATCAGGTTAACTGCCTAAACTACACAATGGAAAATGTATTTAAGGTTTTAGATGGGGGTGGGTGGTTGTGCTCAGGGGAACAAAATGAAGACGAATAATCTTTATAAACCCTGCATCTAATTAAGACAAAATAAACACACAATGATTTAATAAGGATACATAAAACAGAATTTGGACCTCTATATGGCTGAGGTAAAAAAGATTTTGCATTAAAGAACTTCCTTAACTTCCTGTTGCCCTGACATCCCACATCATGAAGGTCCTAGAGAGACTCCTGTTGGCCCACCTGAGTAAGCAAACAATAAACTATCAGGACCCCCTTCAGTTTGCTTATCGCTGTGGAGTTGGAGTTGAAGATGCCATCATACACTTGCTTCAACAAACCCACTGTCATCTGGACAAAGCCAGCAGCACTGTGAGGATCATGTTCTTTGATTTCTCCAGAACATTTAACACAATCCAATCTGATTTGCTTTGTCAGAAACTCCAGTTGACTCAGGTGGAGACCTCAACAATCTCCTGGATCAAAGACTACCTGACAAACAGACCACAGTTTGTGAGACTGAAGCGTTTTGTGTCTAACCAGGTAGTCAGCAGCACAGGAGCACCACAGGGGACTGTACTCTCACCATTCCTCTTCACTCTGTACACCTCAGATTTCCAGTACGAGACAGACTCCTGTCATCTGCAGAAATACTCTGATGATTCTGCAGTTCTGGGGTGGATCAGAGATGGACAAGAGGATAAGTACAGGAAGGTGGTGGACCGCTTTGTGGCATGGTGTGGAAACAATCATCTCATCTTAAACGTGACTAAAACAAAGGAGAAGATTGTAGATTTTAAGAGAAGCAGGAATAAGTCAAAAAATATTTCTATCATGGGAGAAGAGGTGGAGGTGGTGGAGGAATATAAATACCTTAGTGTTCAACTGGACAACAGACTGGAGTAGAGATGCAACCGTGAAGCCGTCTACAAGAAGGGACAGAGCAAACTGTCCTTCTTGAGGAAGCTTAGGTCCTTTGGTGTTTGCAGCAAGATGCTGCATATCTTCTATAAGTCTGTTGTGGAGAGTGTGATCTCTTCTGCCATCATCTGCTGGGGTAGCAGCATCAGAGCCAGGGACTTAAAAAAGCTCAGCAAGCTGATGAAGAAGGCTGGCTCTGTTCTGGGGACTCCTCTGGAACCTCTTGAGATCATTGTGCAAAGAAGGTTTCTTCATAAAATGAAGAACATTATCAAGAACCCTGAGCATCCTCTTCACGAGACTGTCCTACAACAACAGAGTGTCTTCAGTCAGAGGCTTCTTCAGATCTGCTGTAAGACTGAGCGCTACAGGAGATCCTTCCTACCCACAGCCATCAGCATCTACAACGGCTCTTTGAAGAAACCTACATAATGAGCTACAACAACATTTAATTTCCCTTTGGGATTAATAAAGTATTTTTGAATTTTGAATTTTTGAATTGAATTTTTAATAGTATTAAAGATATTAGAATCTTTGTCCAAAGCTCATTTAATACTTAAAAATTGAGTAGTAGATAAATTTCACAATCTGACATTTGAAAATAAATAAATGTACTAAAACTGTTTAGAACCCATTACTATTAACAATGGTATGAAGCTACATACACAAGTTGGGCATAAAATTATGACCTTCTGCCGAATAGTGCATTGGTCTCACTATTGTGCAAAAAACATGTGACCCCGCGGGCTATAGACCTGCCTAGATCCCTGAAACTGTGGAATCTGACTTCAAATGTTCACAGCAGATCTTTTAAATCATGTAATTTCCATGGTGGGGCCTCCATGGATCATACCTCTTAGTCCAGCACACATCTGACCATCCAAGCCACCTTTTTCCATCATGCTGTGGACCAGTTTTGATGCCCGCATTCCCATTGTTGCTGGTTTTAAGTGGTGGATAGGGTTCAGCGTGGGAACCCTGACTGGTCTAGGGCTATGCAGCGCCACACACAACAAACTGCAAGGCTGTATCTATTCTGACACTTTTCTATCAGAACCAACATTAATGTCTTAGCTGTGGTAGCTTGTCTATTGTATTGGACCATGGGCCAGCCTTTACTCCCCACCATGATCAGGCTCCCGACTGTTCCTACTTTGGACCTATTTTAAAAAAGACTGACCTCTCCAGGCCAGGAACACCCCACAGGAGCTGCTGTTTTGGAGATGGTTTGACCTGGTTGCCACCACAGCTTTGATAAGAGTAATGTTCACTTGCTGACACTAACAGATGGATTCTCTTTACCGCTCAGTGGTCACAATGTTATGTCTGATTAATGTATATTGCAGTAAGAACAAACAAACAATTAACCACATTCATAACATACTGAAACAATGGTAGTCAGTAAGAGTCAGATTTTCTACAGTGGCCGGCCCATAAACCAGGTTTGACACTAAATCAAAGGAAGAGCTGCATCATGGCACATAAGAGCAACAGGCAAAACAAGTTAACTTATACCAAACAAAATTTCAAAAATGTGGTTTAACTTGAAATAACGGGTCAAAAATGGTGGCCTGGCCACTCCTAATCAGAAAAAAGTACACTTATTTCTGTGCACTTTGAACCAACCTAGAATTATTCGAAATCAGTAGATATTAGAGGGTCGTTGTTGACAGGAAAACCTACATTTCATTACTTTTTACAGATTTTCAGATTTCTCAGAAGGATTACCAGCAAAAGCCAAATATTATTAGTATATAAAAATTTGACTAAAGCTGTTTTTACACCAATGACCAGAGATTCTTAGATTTCTTAGAAGGATTGTATTACAACAATTTCATACCAGTGAAAGCCAAACATTATTAGTATTTAAAAAGTTTGGACTAAAAATGTTTTATACCAGTGACCCAGCTTATTTAAATGATGGGACCACAACTTCCTCATACCAGCAACCTCAAGGATTAATATTATAATTTTTCTTCTAGCACAGGATGAATTCCTGACCACAGAGGACTTAATGAGCTAATTACCTCTATTAGAAAGATTGGATTAGAACCAACTCTTACCAGTAAACTCCCAAGGATTATTAATGTCATTTGATTTGTTTTTCTGTGTTTGATTTTCTGTATCATTGTAATGTTTTTCCTCATGTACAGCGCTTTGCGTGCCTTGTTGCGGAAAAGCACTATATAAATAAATTTGACTTGACTTGACTACATTGATGTGTGAAAGATTCAGACAGTCCCATTATTTAAGATAAGCTACACCATTTTGCCAAAAGTACTGGGTTATCCCTTTACAGTGTTGAAATTGGGCATTT